>JASZXS010000118.1:0-40292 GCA_035521475.1 Tremellales sp. Uapishka_1 | reverse complement strand
CCGACGCGACGCTACCGAAGCGACAACCGATTGACCCGAAAGCTCCCTCGACCAAAACAATCAAGCCGCCCAGAATAGCGAAACCGGCATTCATGCCCAAGGGCAACCCGCTTCTGGGTGCCAAGATCAAGGATCTGCCTAAGGACGAGCGGAAACTCGCCAAGCAGGAAGATGCGGACCGACAGGCGCGACGATTAGCCAAGAAGAAGCTCAAGGTCGCGTTCGACAAGGATTCTGGAAAGGGGGCAATCAAGATCGGTCAGGCGCGCTCAGACCGCAAGGCGCCCAAGGCGAAGAAGGGACGGGTGAGGAGTAGCAATGCGTTGAAGAACATGAAGGGGTCGAGAGAGTAGGAGCTGTAGGCCTGAGAGTGGATACTGGGAGAGGACATGGATTTGACATGGGATATTTCAATATGGATGCCGAGATTGAAACGCCACCGACTGTCAACAATGCGGACAGGTCGTGTTTTTCCACCTCCGCCCATTATTCTCGTTTCTTTCCTATATCACGTACATCAGCCCGCCGCATGCCAGTGCCCACCACCATGAACGGTGCCGTCTCTCCGACTTCGCCGCGCATGTCCAAGGCGGCGTTCTTTCGTGCGCGCTCGCCGCCCATCGCCGAGCGCCAGCAGGCCGACTTGAACACGATGTTTTCGCAGATGGAGACGAATGGCGATGAGCGCTATCAGTACTCGTCGGAGAGCAGAAATGGGGGCCAGGGGATGCAGCTACCTCCGATCATGAGCTATGGGACCACCGAGCGGGAGACCGACGACCCCTTTGCGAACACTCGACAACCACCGCTCTCGCGCTCGTCAACGGTGCATGCGCCGCCTACCACGCTCGAACGAATGCCGACTCGTCCGTCGATGACGTCCTCCGCGTCGACGGGCTCGTCGCCCGCCTTCCTGGCGGGTCTTCGGGGCGCCTTGTCCGCGCCCAACTCGTCGGACGACCACGGGCCCAGTCACGACTACGAACATCACGACAGGGATAATCTCTCTCTCAAAGAGTCGGCCGTCATGGGCATCGCGGGCGGATCTGACGAGATGCTCATGACCCTCTTGGCGGGGCAAGCAGCGGTGGACTGCGAGACACTGCCGATAGCTGGGTGGGAGGAGGTCGAGAGCTGGAAAAAGGTCGGTCGTTGGTGGACTGCGTTGCAGTAGAGATCTGGAGCTGACCTGGAACGCGCAATTCCAGGAGCTGAGTCTGCTGTCCAACCGATTGGACTCGCTCGTAGCGAGGCATCAGAGGGAGGTCAAGATCCTGACGGCGGCACGGACACTGCAAAAGCTCAACAACTCGAACAAAAGGTTGGTGGTGCCTTCTTTTTACATGGGTGAGAAGGGGGAGGCAGAGTGGATGAGAGGAGGAGAAGGAGTCGACAGTATGTGAACTCATTGCTGATATGCGGTCATACAGAATGTCGAAACAAACGATGGAGAGCTTAGAACAGTCCGAGAAGCGAGTCGAGTCTGCTGAAAAGGTGAGTATCGTTAAGATGGCCGATTAGCGCCGAGCTGAACAGCGAAACAGGAGGTACTGGTCCTGCGCGATCGCGAAGCGGCACTTCGCCGCCGGTTGATGGAACATTGGTCCGGCGTCATGGCGTGGGAAGTGCGTCGCCTCGAGCGAGTCGCCTCGGAAACGCAAGCGCGGTTCAACCGCCAATCTCGACACATGAGTTCCAACAAGGACAAGGAGCTGCAGCTCGCTCGACAGATCGAACAGCTCGAGTCCGACCTCGAGGGAACGAACGACCGCGAGGCTGGATTGCAGGCCGAGCTCGACAGACGGGCCGGTCGTGTGGTCGAGCTGGAAGAAATGGTCGTCGAGATGGGACGCAGGGAACGGGCGATCGAGGAGGAGATAAGGGCGATGGATCAAGCCAACAACCTGCTGGAGAGGGAGAAGCAGGCGTGGGAGGGCGAGCGGGGAAGATGGGAGATGGAGGGACGACATTGGGGCGAGGAGAAGCGGAGTCTGGAAGCGAGATATCAGAACGCCGAGGTGGAGAAGAAGAACCTGCTGGAGGAGAGGGAGGCGCTGAATCAGGATCGACAGAGGCTGCTCCAGGTCGGGACTCGCTCCGAGAGGGACACGGTCAATATGGACAGGATAAAGTCGAGTCTTGGTGGGATCCTGGGACGAAGAGAGCCGGTGGCGGAGAGTATGGTAGTAGATGCCCTGGAGGAGGTCAAGTCCCTCGTAGAGACACGCAATAGGGAGATTGGCAATCTGCGGGACGAGGTCAAGGAAGTCAACATGGGATTGGAGGCGGAGATTCGAAGGGTGTCGGAAGACAGGGATGGTTGGAAGGCGAGGGCGGAGAGAGGGGATCAGGGGAAACGAGACGAGATTGCGGCGCTGGAACGGCAGTTGCGGGTAAGTTCTACAGACCTTCCTCCTCGAACCGATCTAATGATCTCGCAGAGCCACTCGGAACAGATCTCGGACCTGTCGCTGCGGAACGAATCCCTCTCGACGTCGCTCACCGCGGCTCAGCAGGCCGTCTCCAAGATGTCGTCTCCGTCGTCGTCCGAATCCACCTCGGCCCTGCAGAGCAAGGTCGCGGCACTGACGACCGAGCTCGAAACCATCGCTGGGCAATTCAATAGTGTCTGGGCGTTGCTGCCGCATCCCGATAATCGCAAGATGGCTGGACTCGTGGATATCACAACGGGGTCTTCCAACTCGTCGCTCGCGTCCCCCTCGAAAGCAATCAATTTCGCGGCGATGCAGCAGCTGTACACCCCTCGCGGAGGGCAGTTTGAGGGCATCGACGAGATGCTGAACCGAGTGCGGGGTATGGTGGATGACGGGAAAGTCTTGGTCGAACGCGTGGTCAGGCTAGGGAAGGAGAGGGAACTGTTGAAGAGCAATGCTGTGAGGGCGCAGAAATTGGTGGAGGATAGCAGGCATAGTCTCGAAACGTATCAGCAGTGAGTTGTGTCTATCGGGCGAGAGAGCAAGCTGAGTGCTGAGATCGTCGATCAGGCAGGTTGCGGTGCTGGAAGACCGATTGGCAACGACCGGTTCGTCCGAGTCGCGTTTCCTGTGAGCCGCCCTTCATCGTCATTTTGCGAAAATCTTGCTGACGAAATTTGATCAACCTAGGGACGAGCTGAACGAGCTTCGGGGCGCTCTTGACCGAGCCAACGTTGCGAAGCGCCAGCTTGAGCAATCGACCCGTGCGCAAGCCGAGACGTGCGATCGACTATCGGAGGCCAACGACTCGCTCTCCGCACGGGCATTGACACTTGCCGAAGACGCCGAGGAGGAGAAGCGCACGCTCCAGCGGAAACTGGAAGGCGAGATTGAAGCATTGAAGAAGAAGTTGAGGGATGCAGAGGAGGACGTGGACGAGGCGCATTCAAAGGGTCAGGCGCAGCGGATCCAGCTCCTGGACGAGGTGAGTGCTTCCTGGGTGAGAGGATGTGGGCGGCGGCCACTGATTATTGGCACACAGCTGAACTCGCTGCAAGCGGAAGTGGCGGATTTGAGACGACAGCTACGCGCTGCCAAAGGATGATCTGTTAGATGGGATTGGCCGGTGAAGAATCTGTGGGGTGTAATCTACTTGGTTATGGGCTATGGGGCACCGCGTAACGATAATGCCTAGATGAATAGATGAAATAATGCTCCGCCATGGGTCGAAAAATGAAATGGTCAAAGGAATAGTCAGATTTGGCTCGGACGTCCTTTCAGGTCGGACTGGCTCCGAAGCCCGCAACACTCTACTTTAACGTGATGCCTGTCGACAACTTGCTGCTCCATTATTCTACACTATCTACATCCCGATCTTCCAGCGCAGGCTAGGACGGCGATATCGAATTCGGTGCTGCGGTGCTGTCGCCTCCGCTCCAACATTCCCCGCTCCTACGTCGATTCCCTGGGACCGGATTTCCCTCCGCCCACACCTCTCCTCTCCTTCCATCATACGATTGGTGCACGACGAATCTACCTACTCCAGCCCTGTACTTGTGTCGCCTTTCATATCGCTCTCGCGGGAACCCTCCACCGCCCCCCTCGCAAATGCGGCCAGCGACCAGCCCCCTCATGTCGACTCGACTTTTTCTCATTTCACGCGTAGTCTCGCCAGCCTCCTCGGCGGCGAGCGGAGAGCAACTTATATAGCGAGCTGTCGCCCACTCTCTCTTCAACCCACATATCTCCTTCTTCCCTATCGGCCGCTAGCTTAAGCAGTTGCACCATGTCCATCGCCACCAAATCCCCCAGCGCGCTCCGAGTCGAGGTGCCTCCGCATCTTGAGGCTCCGCCCTTCTGGCTCCAGAATTCACGGTCGTCCCCCACCCCGTCGTCTCCGGTTTCGGTTTACAATACCGAGGAAGCGCTGCTACCCCCCTTCGAGCTCGACGCTCCTGGAACGGCATCTGGCTCGCCCGAGAAGGACAAGAAGGAGGCCTCCGAAATCACGGTCGTCCTCGTCTCGTCGGTGTCTCCCGCCAACACTGCGACGACCGCCTCCCGATCCTCGTCCGGGTCGTCCACCCAGAACCCCGCGCCGATACGGTCGTCCCTTCCGGCCCCGAAATCGGTACCCTTGGTCCCTTTTCCCCATTTCGCCCCGGGTGGCAAAGTCGCGTGGCCCTCCTCTAAATCCTCCATCGCCTACTCGTCCCCTCTTGCGTCTCCATTGGTATTCCCCAAGGCATCCCCGCCAAGACCTGTGGCATTGCTTCCCATCTTGTTTCCCATTGACAGCATTCGAGTCATCCCGGGAGACACGCCGGCTCATACGCTGTACAGCCTGAAGATCGGAGACGAGATCTTTTTCGTTCGCCAGGACCATGTGGATGCCCGTCAGTGCCTCCTGCTCCCACACTCTGACCTCGAGGCATCACTGATGCGCTTCGGTTCTCGCCAGACAAATGTCTGTCAAACAGGGACATTGCCGCGACTATCCCACTTTTTCGCGAGCACGCCACCAACCTCGCGTTGATGCGGCGATCCAAGACGGCGAGATTGATCGCCGTCGCGTTCTACAAGGCCCAACTGGCCTTTTACAACCTCGCCTCCCGGGCCAAGATCGAAGCCATCATCGGCGAGATCACCTACGATTCTCTCGGTTGGCTTTCTCTTTCCCCTTCATCCCCATTCGGTCCTGACACCAGGACACAGATCTCTTCCTTGGCGGTATATGCGAAACCGACATCGAACATGGGGTTTGCTCCCGGCAGCCCTGTCGGGGATTCAGAAAGATCATCTACGAGGATGAGATTGATGAGCTAGATGACTTTCTTGACGTCGAGGTGAGCGTTGCGGAAAGACCAGAGGCGGCCAGCTGACGGCCGTCCAAGTTTTCAAGTCCGCCCTTGCCGATCTACAGGGACGCAGGATCAGTCGACGGCATTGGCGCTTAGATGGGGATGACTGGTTATGTTGGTCCCGGATTGTACTCAAAAGATAATGATAGATGCCTCGATGAAGCGATGACACGACACTGTCTGTGGGCGTGCAAAGGATGCGATGAGCACATCATCCCATATATAATTACAGACAGCTGAACTTTTTGGCTCTACTTTTTCTTTTCCCCTTTATTCTTCGTCCTGCCGTTCATCTCCATCGCAGCCTTCTTTTCGCCACAGTCCAACTCATCCAGCAGCCTTCTCAACACGGCGCTGCTCTTGTCGAACGCGGTCTCCCCGGTACTACTAGCGGCTTCAGAGCGTCCCGGATTCTGTGAAATGATAGGCTTCCCGTCGTCCATTTGTTTCCATCTACGGCACAATGACAACACGTCAGTAAATACTGCGAGTCATCCGTGGTAGCATCGACCCACTTGTCCAATTGTTCGCGGATCGCGTTCGCTTTCAGCCTGAAATGCGTCTTGATCTCGTTTTCGACTGCAGGACGCCCCCATCAGTATAGAATAGAGATGTTTCATATAGCCAAACGACGCACATGGGAACGGTGGGTCCTTCAATATATGTCCCATCGCGTCGTCCACGACCATTCTGCGGACATTGGCGGAATAGCTCCGACTTGCCTGTGACTGGAGCCAGCCGCCATGGCAATGTAAGCTGTAATTGCTTGACCACAAATGTCCCTTACCCCTCCAGAGTTTGCCCAACCTTCTCGATGCATCAATTCGAGATCCCGCCCAGCAAAGGTCACGCTCACCAGGCTCGTTCAAATAGGGCTCCTCACATAGGATCAAGCTCTGCAGGCTGATCAAGACTTGAAGTAGTGTCGATTGACCACCGATCCACCCTGGGCCAGACCAAGTGCCTAAGAGACTGAGGCAAACTTTCTGTGGTGAAAGGCCCCAGGGTCAAAGATACCTCTTTTACATCGTGCAGTGACTCACACCATCCGCATACAGATTGGGATTATATCTGTAAGTTCCCCCATTGGTGGTCATGGATTTCACCAAAGGACAAAGGTGGTTGTACTCCATCGGCAGGAAGATGTCGAATATGAAACAGCCATTCTCGTAAGGCGTTCCCTCGGATCCGACGATCATTGCCTTCAGACAGTCGACCCTCGCTTCGTCCACCCTGAGGTTGTCACCCGTCAGAAGGCGGCGGAGAGATTCCGACAGAACGCTGACCTCAAGAAGATCGTTGAGTTCCAGCCGACAGGTAGGCTCGTCGTCAAAATGGCTAATTCTTTGGCAATCGCCAACGATCGTTTCGGAGCGTCCTGCCTTCTCGTCAGCGACGAACACCTAAGCATGCTACAAGCGACTGACCACTTGCGCCAGACCTTTGATCTGGTCATTATAAGCATGCCTGTAATTTTCCTGATCGTCGTTCGCTCTCATATCGCAGTACTGGAATCGAGCTCGTTTCGCCCATTCCTCATCTGTCCCCGCATCGTTCTATCATCTTCGTCGCACTTGTTGAACGAGGCGTACTCACACAGACTCTTGCGAGTCGCCTCCGAGGCGTCCAGATTCTCCAGACTTTGAACCAAAGTACCAGCATCGGGAAGCTTGGGAAGTTCGTCCCTCATTCGTTGGACGAATCCTTTTCCCTTTACTTCCGACAGAGACTTGTCGATAGCGTCGGCGCAGGCGATGATGCGATTACTATTTCAAACCGATCGAGCGAGTGGTATAAAAAGACGGGAGGAGACGTACCAAAACTCTTTCAACTGGCAGTTTTCGTCCAGCTTTTCTTCCGCAACTCTTTCTCGCTCTCGTTCCGCCTTGTCCTCCAAGCTCATGGTCAATTCCTCGAATTCGTCTTCTTCTCCTTCTGGCGGTACCGAAGTCGCTTCCAGTCCCCTGAGAGCGGCTCTCGCCTGGATTACGCAATTCTCCAGTAACTCTCTCGGCGAAGGGGAACCTTCATAGGTGACCTGGATTTCCGTCACGCCCTTCTTTGCGGTAACGGTTTTACGATTGGTAGGTCGCATTTGTGGCATCGCCATCATTGACGCGAGGGCTTCGTGGCGCGATACGATCTACCGTGAAGTTTCGGATAAGCTCAAGAGATCCGGACTGTGCACGCACCTCTAGCCAGTCAAACAGCGCTCTGTACAGGGAGCCTCGGTTCGACATGTCGACCAGACTGTCGTTTCGTAGTAGATCGTTCACAAACCCGCTTCTTCTTCTCAAGTGGGCGATGGTAGTTGGATGAACGAGATGATCAGAGGTCCTCGACCCACTCTTCCTGTTGATGGAAGGTAAATACGTCCTGACTTGCGCCAAGAGTTGAGAGGTCTTTTCATCGGCCGCCTGTTGCTCTCTTTCCGCTTTGGCTTGACCGGAGCGCTAAATAGTCAATATAGAAAAAATGCGTTCTCATGGCTGGACCACGACCTACGTCTTCGGTATCGTTCCCACTGTATCCGACGCCTTTCGTCTTTGGGCCGGAACCAGACGCCTTCGCGAAGACCGCGCTGAAACCGTCAGAGTTGTCCTCGTCATCTGATCCGGACGCGAGATTCGCCATTTGATTATTGACGACCTCCAGCTTGTCAGATACATTAGGTCTCTGCTTTTTTCGGGGTGGCGATTGAGGCGACTGCATAGTCTTCGGCAAAGCGAACGCCTTTTCGAGCATCTGTAGGCCAACGCCAACGATGACACCCTGGTTTGGCATCAGTACTTGGATACTGCCTATATCAATTTGATAACTCACCTGCACGTTGAGGCAGTGAAGCAAGACGTCAAGCTCGCCAATGTCATCATCCCTCTCTTGGCCCTCGACGCCGCCTTTCTCTTGGAAAGCTTTCAAATCGTATCTCGAGGTGGTACTATTCGGTCCCCGTCCACAGGCAAGACACGTGGCGGCGTGACATTTGGGACAAGTGGGACAAATGATGGATGCCAGGTGAGCGGTGTATGTGGAAAACTCGGGCTGGAGTCTCCTGTTAGCTGTGAAGACCGAGAAGCACGGTACGTACGAATAGGGCGAAGAAGTCGGACTTGTACTTCTTAAATACGTGCCCGCAATTGGAGGAGCATCCGACTTCAGCCTCCTCGAGAAGAGAGTAGAGCTGGAATAAAAAGCTTTGTTCGTCTGGACAGAGTCAGTCGGCAACACCGTGATACAGAATATTGAAACACTGATACTCACTCCCTTCTGGACAACCACTCATCCATTCCTGTTTTCCCAGTACCCTGACTTTTAGCTTTCTTGCTCCCTTCTTGCCACAAGGAACGATAGTCGCCCATTCTTCTTTTTCGGACGGCTCAACGATCTGCTCGACTCGGTCTTTGGAGAAGAACACGCCAGCATAAGGGTCGGAATGGAGCTGCTCGGTTTCGTCCAACTCTACGATGATTAGTCTGACCTTTACATCCAAAGCACCTTACCATCCGCATCAAAACCATCGTCAAAGTCCTCTTCAGAGTCGACATCGATGTCAGGAATCACATCCTCCTGAAGGTTCTCAGGTTTGAGCCAGGAGCCTGAAGATTCATAATCGCCCTCGTCATCAGAGGAGATATCATCAAATTCCCCGGCAAACACTCGCTCCTACATTCCGTGAGCTGATCATCATAGACTTGGGTGTGAAATCACTTGCAGCTGCAGACATGACATCCCCCTTGGACCGTTTCAAAGCGGCCGCAGCTCGTCCACCTGGAATGCCCTAGATTGAAGTCAGCCTTGAATCGAAGCTACTTCCCGCTCCGCGAATGACGATTCTGGTGGGTTGAGGCTACCAGTGTTTGGCTCGTTGCACTCACCATTTCCAAGAGCTGCCCCAAAGCTGGATCACGCCGCGTCATGTCGCTGCGAGGTAGTGAGTCTTGGTCTTTGAGAGTCTTACTTCACAGCAGGGTCACAGAAGGGATGAGTGATCAATGAAGAGAAGCCGACGGATAGGACGACGAAACACAGTCAGACACGGTCAGTGCACAGGTCGAGCGGGGCTCCTATCAGCGGAATCAGACTGAGAGGTCTCTGAGCACTATCTGCGGATGTTGAGCTCGAGACGTGGTACAGACCCGTGGAATCGAGCTTCTCAAAGCGATACCTACGAGTCTATTGGGGTTGGGTGGGACAGAAGGATCCATGTCAGCATAGCCATGACATGATCAGTAAGAGTGCAGAAAAGCGGACCATTCACGTTACGTAAAGGGGCGGCGACGGGAATCCAAATAACCGAAAGACGACGGTCAAAACCATCCAACAGGGTCTGGGTCTCCTCTGTTCCATCTTGATTCTACCTTGTAAACATCTCGAGCTAATGCCAGCATTGCCAATCCCCGTCACAGAGGTCTAGGTCCTCTCATCATGCTTCTGCCCCCTTCCGCTTTGCCCTCTAGCCTATACAAATTCAAACAAACCTCCATCAAGCCTGGCCAGCTTGGCAGTATCCTTCGCCTCCAGACACCGCATCTTCGTGCGTCGCGTGCTCCTACTAGCCCCACCCTTGGTCCATCACCACCCCCACTCCAGTCCAGGATGTTTTCTCTCACCCCTTTCCGGAAATCGCAACCCAAAACTTTCTCGAATCAAGCCAAGCTCCCTCGCCTGCCGGTCCCCGCGTTGGAAACGTCGTTAGACGGATACTTGAAGAGTCTTGTTCCCGTTCTCGAACAGAAGGCGAGTCCTCCATCAATGATACGGATCTTGACTCAGACTCGTCTCCCACAGTACGACGCGAGCTCCTTGCCTCGCGAGATTGAGAAGCGAAAGATCATCGCAAGGGATTTCGGCGCCCCAGATGGTCTCGGTCGTGTACTCCAGGAACGTCTAAAAGGTTGGCTAATCAATGGCGACTCTGCGGTCGCCAAGCTGACAGATCGCAGACCTGGATCATGTGTCGCCCAACAATTGGCTGAACGATACTCTCTGGCTTCCGTTGGCCTACCACACCTGGCGAGCTCCACTCCTCATCAATTCAAATTGGTGGCTTCTCTTCAAACCGGACCCGCTGGATCCACCACCCCCATCCGTATCTTCTCTGTCGACGACGCCTGACCCCAGTCCTTCACAAGCGGTAGAACAAGGAAGTCAGGGTGGTGGGAAATCATGGTTGGCACAGAAAGAGAAGCGGGAAAAGGTCGACTACGATGAGGTTGTCGAAAGGGAACCTGTGACCGATTGGCAGATACAGAAAGCAGCTTGGGTGGTCAGTCGCTTCGCAGAGTTCAGATCTCGACTGCTGCGGTTAGTCACCTTAGCGTAACATATATTGTACTTGCTGATTCGCTTTTGCAGCGAAGAGATCTTGCCCGATTCGTCTAAAGCGGGACCATTCTGCATGTCCCAGTATCAGAAGTGAGCTCCCCCTATTGGTGTGAACATGAAGAGCTGTTCAAATTCTCCCAGGCTATTCAACATCTCACGCATTCCCCTCCTCAATTCCGATGCGTTTTCTGCGCAAGCGACGCATGCGTCCCATATCACACTGCTGGTGGACGACTTTCTCTATTCCATCGACGTGTTTGCATCCACTCCAGTGGGCGAAGTCGCTCAGCCCCTTGCGGTGGGAGAAATCGCAGCGCGACTGAAAGCCGCTGTCGAGGATGCCAAACAACGAAAGGCGAACGGGGAAAAGGGGATAGCGGTCGGTGTCTTGACCGCGGACGAGCGAGATACATGGATGAAGGTGTGTGACGCAGTGTGGTACTTACACTCGAAACTGACCATGTCCACAGAACCGAGAACACCTACTCTCGTTGTCCGCCTCGAACAGAAACACCTTTGATTCGATCTCGTCCTCCCTTCTCGCTCTCTCCCTTGACTCGTACACTATTCCGTCAGTGTCCACTTCTGACCCACTCAAACTACCAGCGGTCGACGCCCAAATCCGGAACTGTGCTTCTGGGATCGACGGCGGTCATAACCGCTGGTTTGACAAGGCGCTTTCAGTCATGATGGAAACCAATGGGCGCGCAGGCATCATGGGCGAACACTCACCCGTCGATGCGTTGATTCCTTCCATCGTGGTGGACTACGTTCTCGGCGAGCCTGTGGACATGCAAGCTTTCCAGTCGAGCACGTCTAAGGCGACGACCACGGGGTGGAAGAGGGAAGACTGGGTGGTCGATGAAGCCGTCGAGAATGGGATTATGGAATGCCAAGAACGAAACAAGAAGCTCATCGGTGACTCGGACGCCTCCCAGCTCTGGTGGGGGGAGTATGGCGCGGAATGGATAAAGAAAGTCGGTGAGTGAGATGCGAGCAGGTCTCGGGGAAACCTCGCCCACCCATTTGCCCACCACTAGCCAAACAATCGCCCGATGCCTACTTACAGCAAGCGCTACAGCTCGCTTGGTATATCGACCAAGGTTACGCCACGGCCACCTACGAGACTGCCAGTACGAGAATGATGCTGCACGGCCGCACGGACGTGATTCGAAGTCTGTCATCCGAGTCTCGAGCGTTTGTCATGGCCATGTTGAACGCCGAGTACGATGTAAGCTATCGACTGTTTCGAGGTCGAGTTTCTAGCTTATGCTTCGACAGGCGAAGAAGAATTACGACCTCTTGTCAAAAGCCACCACGGCCCATAATCTCTTGACAAAGACCTCTTCGGCTGGACACGGCTTCGATCGCCATCTGATGGGCCTAAAGACACGCCTGCGAGAGGGCGAATCGCACGAGTTTTTCGACGACGACATGTATGCCAAGTCGCAGGAGTGGAAGTTGTCCACTTCGGGTCTGAGCGCCGGCCATCGATTCATGGGTACCGGGTTCGGCGCTGCATGGCCGGACGGGTACGGGATCAACTGTATGTGGGCATCCTGCTCTTCAGGGGTGACGCTGACGAGGGAGGAATGCTAGACCTGGCCGGACCGTTCTTGATTAAATTTGGCATCGAATCAAAGTTTTCGTGCGACAAGACGTCGACAAGCACGTTCAAGCACAACATCGTGGAGAGTCTGCGGATGATGCGAGAGGTCTGCGAGAGCGTCGCGGCGGGTGACGACGAGGTCAAGGCGAGATTGTAATATTACAACCATGTATACTGTAACGACATTGAGCTTTTCCAAACACCCTCCTTTGGGGCTTTCCGACAGGTTTGATGTCGACAGTCTGTCACGAGGAGTCGGTATCAAAGGTAACTTTGCAGCCAGCGGGGACTACTAAACGGCGTTGCTGATTGCTCCGTGACCCCACTGATCAGCAAGCACCGCTTTCACCGATCAGCAATATGGTCGGAATCGGCCTCGTTTCCCACCTCTCCCCTTTCTCGCTCTCTTTACTGGGTCAATCGCCCCCGCGGCTCGCGGCGATCCCTACTCTCGCCGACCTCCAGAAACACGCAGAGAGTATTCCCGTGCCTTCATGGGGAGGAGCGCAAAACACCCCGCCGCCGCAGTACGCGATCACTGACCCCGTAGTGGCGGTGGATAAGAGCAAGATCGAACCGGGCCAGAAGACGAGCAAGTTGACAAAGAAGAAGAAGGGGTGGCAGAAGATGCAAGATGAGCCCCGGATGCAGAGTAGAAACTATTGGATGGGCGACGAAAGAAATGGTATGTCTGGCCGAGCTGGGACAAGCCGATCTGATTGTGATCCATATAGATGTGCAGCCCAGCGTCCGGGATGTGCAGCAGTGCGAGAAGTCTAAGATGGAGAACTGGTGGTGCGCCTGGTCAGTTCTGGGAGCTTTGCCCCTTTGAGTCTCAGCTGATGAATCACAAGGCTGAGCTGCAGATCATAGATTGCCGACCCCTTACAGCGATCCCTACCCTGCGTGTCTTGTGCTTTGCTTTGCTACACCCTATACATACGTATGCAGAGTATCATGCCTCGCTGTTTCGTCGAGGAGAAAGCTCCATCTCCTCGCCGTTCATCATCGCCTTCAAGTACACCAGGGACGTGATGGTGAGATAGATCGCAGGGTTGGTACCCTATTTGGCCGAGTCGGCGTCGTCCCAGATACGCGAAGCACCGACGTACCTGATAAATCATGATGGCAACCAGGGCCGTAGCGGGATAGAAGACAACCCTGAATAGGAAGGACCGGTGGACTGAGGTCCCCTTGATCTACAGAGCACGATCGTGCGCATCAGTCTTCCGATTCCTCTCTTTCCGAAGACATCACCCTGCTCACGAAGGGTAGAGGATACTCGAGCGCGAGCGCGATGATGCCGTGGAGAAGGGTGAAGATCTGCAAGAGTGGAATCTTGACGATGAGGTCAACGAAGATGGTCGAGTTGGAGCCCGGGCTGGACAGTGGTCTTAGTTTCTTGACCATCGGCAATGCAGCGATAAAGGAGACAGGGCCGACAAACATGATTCCGGCTGGCCCCAGCGTCCCACCACTGATGAGAAAAGTACGTTAGCTACGTCTCCGTCCATGGATGTGAGCCTGGATGGACAGAGTGGCCACTGTTACTCACATCATGTCCCAGAAGAATTTGCGGTAGAAGAATGCCCAAAACGAAGCTACCCAATTGATCAGCCGAGGTCGCTACCAAGGCGTGGTGGCGATATGTGCTTACCCCAAACTAGATCTGGTTTCCTTGTCAGGATCTACATCTGTCGTCGTGACCGCGAAAACAGCTTACAAGATGCAGACGCCAGCGCCAGTAATCTCCCCCATTGATGCCATACGAGATTTCCCATTTTGTTGCCTCGAGTCTTCACCTGGAAGTCGAAGAAGGTAGCGAGGCCGTCGAGGTCGTTTGGAAGAGAACGTGAATACACAAGAAAGGAAGGTGAACGATGGGCAGGAGAGACGATGGTGATGACCAGCTGTGATATACTAGCGTGACCTCACAGAGCACACGGCCGACGGGACAACGGTTGCCCAGCTACGGTGAAGTGTCTTTAGTCTTGGTAACTTGACGACGACGACTCGGGTCACTTTTGAGCGGTGACAACGGTAGCATCTTTGCATGATGATACAAATTACAAGATTGCGGTCAGGGTTGAGTAGCTCCTACAGTACGAATTCGTCAAGTCACTCGACGTGAGGGACAAGGAAGTGACTCACGAGGTTATCAAGATGAGACAGAGTACTAGCGCCCAGAGCAACGGAACCCAACTGGATCCAACCAGTCAGCGACCTTTTCCATCGCAACGACGTGACTGTACATACGTGGACATACTGAACCCTCCCGCCGAATACACTGCGGCCAAGGTGAATCCCACCACCGTCCCGGTAATGAGTGCCACGAAGCACGCGATGCTCGTCATCACAACTGGAAGGAGGAAGACGGGCCACAGCGGTGGGCGTTTCCGCTTTGGCCTCTTTCTCGGTGGTATCAGAGGAGAGGTGGAGTGTGTTTGCGGGGTCTGCGGTTCGGCAAAGATCGGTTCATCGGGGGGTGCCGGAGCACCGGAAGAGGGTTTCGGATTGTAGATCGTGAGGGAGAGCAGGAGGGACAGGGAAGCTAGCAACGAGCAGAGGAGAAAGAGAGACCCGAGGAGAATGAGCGTCCAGTAGAAGGTGAATTTCCAGATGGCTGGAAGGTGTGCAAGATTAGCGCTCGGTGTAGGGTTCATGCATTCAGCTTGCCTTGAGCTTCGTAGAGGAATATCCCGCGCTCGTCGAGCGTCGTCGTGAAGGAGGGCTGGTAAAGAGACGGGAACGAGGGCGTTTGATAGCCGTACGGTATGGCGACCCCCTGGGAGAAGCATCAGCAACAACCTCGGTATATGGCCCCGGAACTCACTCCAGCATCCGTGAACGAAGATGACACTTGACCCATGGCGAGCGCGGCTGCCTCTTCCGAGTCCTGGAGGCGGGCCAGAGATGGTGGTCGCAGATGCTGTTTCCCAGGTGGGTTCGAGATCGCCTCGGAATCGAGATGCGAATGCTAGCGGCTGAGCCCTCGCTCGGCCATGGCAGCGTATGATACAGATCGAGAGGATGGAGACACTATGCAAAAACGAGATTGATGACGGAACAACAACAAAACCCTCCACCAAGTTTGTTGCTCTGCTTTTTTGCACCTGAACCTCACCATCTCTCGCATTCTTCATACTGCACGGCCTATCGCATCATGGCCAGCAACCCAGCAACGGCGACGCGCATAGTCAAGAATCTGCTGTCGGCGCACTCCCATCTCTCCACCCAACAACTATGGAAACTAGGAACTGCGGGCACAAAACCCATCCTCCCTCCCGCGCAAGTCTTGACAGCGGATGGGCGTATACGAATGAAGAAGGTCTCGAATATCCGAGAGGGACGTCGAATATGGGTGCCTCCAGCTGTTCCGCCGTTGCCTGATCATCCCTTTCAATCGAAAACGTAAATCCAGCATGAAGGTTCAATGTCCGGTTGACTGACTTTCTTTCGGACAGTCATCTGAAATCGGTCGTCCTGGAATCGTTGGCGTCCCATGGCCTGATACACAAGAAACGTATACTGCGCCCACACGAGACGGACGAAGAACGGCAAGCTGCCATCAACCAAGCTGCCAAGGAGAGTCGACGAGCGATCCGTAACGCCAAGGAGAAGAAGACACCGCTGCCGGCGCCCAAGATTCCTTCACCGTACACGGTCGAGTATGCTTGGGTGATGGGACCGCCTGCGGAGGAGGTTGGCACGGAGGAGGAGCCTAGGGAGTCGCTCGGGTGGTTGGAGGTCGAGCAGATGGAGCTGAGCATGGAAAGGGCAAAGGAGCTCGAGGCGGAACAGACGAACGCTCGGAAGGAGGAGAGAAAGGCGCGATTCAAGTATGAAAGGGAGCAGCAGAAGAAGCAGAGGGAGGAGGATATCGGGATGGGTCGCGTGGAAGCCAAGCGGGCAGCGGCAGTAAGGGATAAGGCTCTCAAGAGAGTGGTGGACTATGCCAAGGAAACGGGGGAAGACGTCCGGGATTGGTACGAGGAGCTGGGAGGCAATGCGGACGACTTGACAGCAGTGTATGCCGAGATTGATCAGGTGGGGCCGGGACGTGCTAGAGAGAGGAGATGAGTAGTAGGAGATCCTCGGAGACTTGGTGTACCACCCTCATTCATCATGCACCCTTCGCACCTTGTTTCCCGCTTGATGTTCCACCGCCCGCCGCTATCCTTGCCTCCCTCTTCTTTTTCAGCTGCTCCATCTTGTTTTTCAGAAACGCCACGCGCGAATCCGCATCCTCCCTGCTCTGTGTCAGCTTCTCTCTACCTGGCCGACA
This sequence comes from Tremellales sp. Uapishka_1, assembly GCA_035521475.1. NCBI lineage: Eukaryota > Fungi > Basidiomycota > Tremellomycetes > Tremellales > Tremellales sp. Uapishka_1. The sequence goes on along the minus strand of JASZXS010000118.1, from coordinate 23,777 downwards.
GCGAAAGAGACTTACTGCGCTCGCTCCTCTTCTTCTAAACGACCCATGATCTCTTCCTTTTCTTCCCTGTCCAGCCGCTCCCTCTTGTCCTTTTCGCTCTCCTCTGCTGGCTTTTCTTTTTCCTCTTCTTCCGGCTGGTCGAGACGTACCGGTGCGGCTTCGTAGGAGGCCTGGCCGGGGATGATTGTCTTGTAAGAGGGTATGGCTCGTTTGGACGGGCCAGCAGCGGTTGCTGGAGTAGGGATGGACATGGGCACATCATCGGCAAGAGACGAGAGGAAATCGTCGAGCTCGGCGTCGCCTGTCGCCGCGGCTGGTGGTATCGACGGACCGGGCGCGGCACTCGGTACTCTTTGCTCGTCGTCTTCTTGTTCCTCTTCGTCGCCGGCAGCAGCTGGCTGGTTGCCAGACGAAAAGAAACCCGCTGGGAAAGCTCCGTTTGGTTCTACCTTTGTTCGTTTCGAGGTATCGACGTCAAGCGGTTCCTCGGCCGGACGTTTCGGTTTAGCTTTGGCTTGGAGGGCCTTTTCTCTAGCGGCAGATGTTCGGTGCTGTTTGGTTAATAGGTGAGCATCCCATTGTTTCACTACAAGTCGGTCAGTAGTCTGAGCGGCGAGAGAACGAATTGACTTGCCCGGGACGGCACAGATAGAGCATTTGAGCTGTCCCGCTTGCGTATACGTTGCATATGGGTGCTCGATCTTTGTTGTCGCTCTCTGCGCACGAAGCAGTGATTTCGCGTCCATTTGATGATTTCACGCGAGATGAGAGAAGGACCGTTCTACGAAGGAGAATGTGGAATGTGGAATACTAACTGGGACGCGAAATGATTGTTGTCCTTACACATTTACGTTGCCAGTTGTGACTCCTACCCATGGCGAGATGACGTCCGCTCATGAGATGGGTGGGTGTCGGCTTGCCAAATATCCATAAACTGATCGTGCATGATAGGACCGATATCAACGCAGTATGCGGCAGCTGCAACTGTGCCCCTGATCAAGTCACCCTCGCTCTATCTTCCCAAACCAGTGAGTTTGTCTCAATCTACCCTACCCTGGCAGACTCTTGACCTGGAGGTCAGATCGAGATGCCGACCGACATACACCCCTTACCAGAGGACATATCAGCATACGTAGGTAACTTGCCTCTTGGAAGCCAATCACTGACGGGCCGACCAGTTTGTGTACCCGTTCACTCTGGAGACCCACATCCTCGCTCTCAACCCTTCACCCCATGTCGCCATCGCCGCTCAGCGTGCTCGGAACGCTGCCATACTGCATCAGCGAGAAGTGGAGGAGGAGCAGAAGGAGTAGGTCGATCGAATTTGGCGATGGGCTGACGCCTCACAGGAGAGATGCGTTGCATCGTATAGCGCCCGGATACAACCCTTCGTCCTTGTTGATCCCCCTCTCGGTCTCGCATACACCGGTCACGACTGGGAAAGATGTCGCACAGGGCAGGACAGACGAGTTGGGAGGCATCAACGACTTGGTGACGCGGTTGGAAGAGATGGAGAGCACGATATGACCTCTGTAGCAGATTGTATGCTTGTATCCTCCAGAAGACGTATAGCTTATTTGTGACACCAGGCGCCGTCTCTGTTGTGGGAAGTTTACAGCATTCATTCTTCATCCGTAAACTCCGCAGCGCTCCTTTCACTATACACTCCTTTCCGTGCTGCAACAGCGTGGGTATCATGAGTGCCGCCGTCCTCCACTCTGTCTTTTGTCCTCCTACCTCATTACCCATCTTTACAATCACATCTCCCACCCACCCACAACACTCCCCATGGGGCGAAACAGCGATACGACGTCGTCGGCGTCCTCGGACAATGACTCGGGCTACGAGAGCGGATCTACCTCTGACAGGAGCAAACGAAGGAGGTCTGGGCGAGAAGACACGTCTCGCCGCTCGAGGTCGAAAGAGTCTGCGAGTAGAAGCCGTTCGACCACTCGGTCTGATTCAAGAGATACCGCGCCTTCCCGCCGGAAACCCCCTGACCGCTCTTCCGATAAAGCCACATCGTCTAGAAGCGGGCGAACACGCTCCACCTCCGGTGACTCTTCTTCCACCTCCGACACCAAGTCCCGTTCACGCGGTTCTTCCAAAAACAGGAGATCGGCATCGGCACCTCCCAGCATGAGCCAGATTGCCAGCGCTTGCGATCGCCTCGAGAAGGAAATAGACAACGGCTCGATCACAAATGAAAAAGACTTGGCGCCTTGTACGAGGACGTTGGCGAGGCTGCACAATAGGAACGTCTTTGTGGACGACAAGGATTACACGTCGAGGATAAAAGGCGCCCCGTTGTCTGCCGATAACTTGATGAAATGGTTCAAGGAGAATGCTGAATCGGATCCCGAGCTGTCCGAGTCTGCTCGGCTGGTCTACAATCGCTTCCGAAAAGTGCAGCAAGAGGACGCCACGCTCGATTTGGAGACCGACACTGCGGTGAGTGGTGATGCGACCGGGATGATCCTAGCTGATGCCTCCACAGGCGTTCAAGAACGATACGGCGGCACGGCTCGGCAAGGTGCTCGCCGGGTACGACACCGCCCTCAGCGCTACCGAGTTCTCAAAGCTCCAGACACACGTCACTTGGTCACTGAGCGAGATGGCGGGGATGACCGAGGTCACCCAAGCGGATAGAGATAGGATCTATCGTAGTTGGGAGAAACAACTCGCGCCCTTGACCGAAAAGATGCGGAAGTTGGAACATCTTCACCTTCCAGTCGGGCTCTCGAGAAAGAAACGGAAGAGAGCGAAAGCGGAAGCGATGAAGAAGGCATCGAGCATGAGTACCCAGTCCTCGAAAGACGGGACAAGCTCTGATGGGGGAACGAGCTCGCCAGGTGGTAGTTCCGCCTCGTCCTAGCAATCTTTGAGGGAGACGCGGATCTGGGCATGGCAAGAGGAGAGTTGTTATCATAGAGCCTTCCTTGCGTCGCAGTCGTTTGGGCCTCGTTGTGGTTGCATTCCATGCATCCATCGTTGCGCGTTGTCTCTATTCATCTTTCATCTAGACGCCGAATATTGGCCGCCACGCGAATGGATATTTACCAAGTCCTCCCACGCGAATGTATATTGCTCAGAGTCCCTCAGAGAAGTTGAGGGGCCCGTCACTCTCGCGTTTCCTTCCAAGCATGTCATGAAGCTTGCTCCACGTCGACCATTCTCTAGTCCCATTGCTTACGTCTTCCGTCCCATAGATCGAGTCTCTATCGCTCTAGTGTACCCGCATTCTGCACCCTGGCCCAGACCGGTTGCAAGATTTGCCATTTGTGGGCAGCCAGACGGGGCACAATCCTCATGCATGGTCGTTTCGCCATATCCCTGTGCTATCCAGGGCATGTAGGTTCGAGCAGACGTTCCGAGGGACCGAGTCATATGGTCGCAATAGAGCGCTGAGCACGATCAGCGAGAGGACTCCCCGTGTGCCACTTGCGGTGTTTCTTGCACTTGCCGTGTCCAGTGCACAGCAAATGGCGGAGACGTATCTTTTGACGTGATCAACCACCTTGTCCATCGGGCAGCGACCCAAAAGTCACTCGCACTCTGTGCCATCTCATCATGATCTAGCATAGCATACGGTACCCTTCCCCTCCTCTTCTGCGTACCATGATTATTCCTCCCGATCCCGAAAAGGACCCTCGATTGCTCGCCTCGGTCTCGACCTCTTCTCTTGCGCCTTCGCTCTCAAGCTCGTCCATCTATCTTGCAGAGCTCGAAGCCGCACACCTGGGAGCGGAGAATCTCCCGCCCTACGAAGCGAGACGGTGGTCGCGCTTGAACACGTCTGTCGCTACGCATCACGAGGATGAAGGCCTGACGGAGCGATCCCGACCGAACATCTTGATCCCGCCCACCTCGACGCCGCGGGCCCTCTCGCCGGTATCGGATGACTCGCCTACACCGACCCAATCCCGCCAGCCGACTCTAGGGTCGACATCAAAGCTATGGGAATCGCCCTATGCACCCCGCAGGAAGAGGAGGACGTTTCTGGGTGTCCCGCTGCTGCAGATCACGGTCTCGCCCCAGGTGCGGAAATGGTGGAAAAAGTACAGGCGATGGGTGCAGGCCACCTTGATCTTGTTGATGCTGGGCGTCGGACTGGTGATTGGTCTCCTGGTCGGCTTGAAGGTCGGCGTCTTGAATCGAAAACCTGAGCCCAAGCCGCCGTGGCACGATGGGGGTGGGCAAAACTTTGACGGCGGTAACGGCAGCAATCTAAACTTTACGTATATTCCTTCCAGAGTATGTCCGTTCCGTACTCGACCGATCGACACTGACGACGCAATCAGGACGACCCCAGCCCGGCCGAGGGCAACCTCACCAACTGCCAACTCCTCCTCCCCATATCCCTGCCCAACCCAAATTACACCATCACTTCAGCGTCGGGTTCCGGTGTCAATCACTCTGCGACCACCTTCACCTTCCCTCTATCACCGGATCTGGATTTCGCCGTCTTCGCAAGAGGTCTGGCTGCAGTCGGCACGGTCGAGTTTGTGGGACAGGACTCTGCCAACGACATTCTCTGTGGAGGAGAGGAGGGCGTGATCAGGGTGGACGTCGTGGCGAGTTATGGGGGTTCCAGAGACCTCAATACGATCGCCAAGACATGTCAGATGGTCAGGAATGACGGCGGGGTCGGGGTAGGACTGTATGTGAGTGGACTCGAGCATTGCTATATTCCAAGCAATACACTTACCGACTTGTTTCAGACGCCATGTCAAACCGACGGAAAGAGCAAGAATCCCTATAATGTGGACGACGAAACCACACCGCTCTTCCATGTGATCATACGACTCCCCGAGTCCACCTTCTCCTCGGCCATCCCGACACGGATCGCGAACTTTACACTGGGTCTCGACTCGATGAACGTCCGTCTCGGGGCTATGCGCAACGTGGAGTTTGGAAATGTAGTCATGAATTTCGAAAACCGCGGCGGGGTCATTGCCAAATATGTCGCTGCTCGCGATATATCTGTCGCTACGCAGTCGAGCAGTATACGGGGCACTTGGAATGTCTCGCAGAGTCTATCGGTGAATACCTCGAGGTGAGTCTCGCGCAAACGGCATTAAGCTGATGATCAGCGGCGCGATCGTGTCCGACGTCATTCTGTTTGATCCCTCGGTACAGGACGATAGCTCGCTCACTTCGAAAGTCTGGGCGAGGAATGCTGCCGTGCATCCAATCACTACTGTGTTTTCCACCAATAATGGGCCGATTCTCTTGTCGTATCTTCACCAGCCAACCTCGGTCGCCTTGTCGTCCTTTGTCGCCTCTTCGTCTTCGGAAATCAATGTTTCCCTCCATCCCAACTATGTCGGCGTTTTTGGATTCAAGAATCCATTCGGGACAATCTTCCTACCGCCGCCGTCGTCTCCCGCGACATTTGCACAGGGAAGGATAAGGACACTGATTCAGGGCGAGGTCGACATTCAAAATGGGACGATGCTGAGCCGAGCGCCCCCTCTGGACGTGACGGGGGCAGTCTATTGGGAGAACGAGCAGGCCGGGATCGGAGCGCAAAACATCAGTGAAATACAGGACGAGAGCTCGGGCGAGGGGGCGAGTCAGCTGGTGGTGCTGGGAGGATGGGCCGACATGAAGATCAGTTTCGATGGCACATGACATGGACGTTTCCGGTTGTATTTGTTGTTTATAGACTATGGTGGCAGATCGATGCATTCACACAATGGATATTCGTGTCCTGCAATCGGACGGTGGCATGGAACCGCCCGAGGCTATGTGTATAGAACCAGGATATCCCAGCCTACATATGGGTCACAACATCCCCATCCCGGCGAGTCGGTCTGCGGGAAGCCATGGATCACACAAACACCGCCCCGCGCAGACCCTTTTCCCCACTAGGCCAGAGCGGGTCCCCGTCTCCGCCCTCGGCGTACATAGATTGTTGATACGAGAGGCCAGTGTCTCGCCCCCCATCCTGGTTGACTACCGGTAGTCTGGCGTGGACGTCCCATGATGTTGTCCGCTAAACTTCATCAGCCAGGGACCGCAGCTAAAGGGCAGCTATCTCTAAGACTGCGGATGTGATACTCTACCACCGACCCTCCTTTCCCTGCGGATCAAGCTGGGCTATGAAACGTGAAACGTTTTTCGGAGCTTGGCGCCGTCCAGAGAGATTGTCGACGACCGGCGGGGCAGTGTAGGCAGCGTGTAGGCCGTGCATCGGCGAGGGGAGCCTCATCGATCGCTTGGACCTCGCAGGGTATATGAACCGTCCTTCCCAACTATTTTTCGAGACCTATACATATCACTCAACTCTACCATGCCGGTCGCTACCAACAATTTCAAGCCACTCCAGGTTGCCAGTGAGTCTCGTGGCGTGTGCTTGCAAAGGAGACACAAAGCTCATGGAGTGGTCTCGCTAGTTATCGGTGGCGGACTGGGGGGGATGGCTGCGGCTATTGCCCTCCGACGAGCTGGACACCATGGTAGGTCGGCTATCTTCGCCCTGGTGAAAGATATAGATCGATGAGCGCAGTCTCCATCTACGAGCGAAGGGATTTCAAGGTCGAAGTCGGGGCGAGCATCTCGTGCGCGTACAATGGCGGAAAGGTGAGTCTCCAGACGAACGAGGTCTTTGAAGTCATGTCTGACGTTCCCACAGTGGCTGAAAGAGTGGGGCGTCAACGTCGCAGCCGGTCGACCTACTCAGCTCATGCGACTGACCATGCGAGACTGGGATACCGGAGAGATCCAGAATCAGTACTCGTTGGACAACTATGAGGCCGATTGGGGACTGGTATGTGACGTTTAGGCGATGGCGGGGTCCAACTAACGAAACTAGCCATACTACATGTTCTACAGGTATGTGCGCTCGCGGTCGTATTAGGTGCTAAAGGCTCGCTAGGATGGAGATGCACGAAATGCTCATGAACGTTGCGATCGCTCCGGACGGACAGGGACCGCCGGCAAAAGTGGTCGTCGACCACGTCGCGACCGAGGTCGACTACGAGAATGGGACCGTCACCTTCGCCACCCTCACCGGAGCAAGCACCATCAAGGCCGACCTGATCATCGGCGCCGACGGTATCAGAGTACGTCCTCCCGATCCTATACTCGCGAGTCCACTGAGGCGTTGGACCAGTCCGCGGTCCGAGAAGCTATCGGCAACGTCCCCCAGACCAAGTCCGCCAACCAAACGTGCTACCGATGCAATATTTCCAAGGCGGAAATCGAAAGATTAGGATTATGGGAAGGTGCATTGGACCCCGCCATCCAGTTCTGGGGAGGCTACACGAAGGGCGAGCTGTCGCAGTACTACAAGATCGTCATGACGACCTGTTCGGGCGAAGATGTAGGTGGATCGTTTGCCGCATGTTCTATGCTGATCAACTCTTGTAGATTGTCTCCTTCTACTGCTTTGCAAGTCCTCCAACGAGAATGGTCACCACGAGCGCTGATCGAGCGAGCCAGATGCCCACCGAAATGACCAACCATACTGCCGAGGGATTCGTCTTTGCCCAAGTCCCGGTCGAGGAGATGATGCCTGGCGACTATGACCGCCTCGACCCCAGATGCCGAGCGTTGCTGCTCAATTCGGTCGAACGAAAGCCTTGGCGACTGTACATCCACCAACCTTACCCTGTGAGTGTCCGACTCTCTGCCCTTCTTGTTGGCTCTACCCTTCTTGCTCGCAACTCATACCAGACACCCTAGTACTGGACAAAGGGAGTGGCGTGCTTGTTAGGCGATGCAGCTCACCCAATGATGCCTCAGTGAGTGCCGCCTCTCTCTTTCGCACAGCCCTCGAGCACTGTTTCTCACCACTTCTCACCCCGCTCAGCCAGTCCCAGGGCGCATGCATGGCCATCGAAGACGCAGCGGCGCTCGGCATCATCTTTTCCGACAAGTACGACTTCACCACCGACGTCGAGGCCGGTCTCAAGTTTTACGAGCACATTCGAAAACCACGAGCGACACGAGTCCAGGCGGCTTCCGTCCGAGCGACCGAGAATCTCAATGAACGCATCGGTTTCTCCAGTCTCACGGCGCACGAGCAGCCCCTCGCGGCTGCAGAGGGGAAGCTGACGGTGAGTCTTCGGCCTAGCTCGCGACTGATGGACCGATAGGTCAACGAGATGAATCAATACGATATGCATGCGCATATCGAGAGCCAGTTTGCGACCTGGACCCAGTCGACCCAGGAATGAAGGACGAGCCCGGTAGATATAGAGAGCGAGATAGATGCCACTATGAACAAATACGACAGAGAGCCCATCAGATGACCCGACCGCCCTGGGTGCCTCGCCATATTCTCTTGCATAATCACTATTCTCTGTCCTCCTTGTAGCCATCAATATTTATCTCAATCGAATACCCGTTTCCAACTCGAGCAAATAGCGGCGAGGACTGCAGATCCAGATGCGGATTGATCGGTCCTCGATCCTGCCACGGTAATCTTACCCAGTCTGAAACGTGCTCCATCAGAGTCAATCAAGGACAAGCTGATCTTGTCGTCCGCGTCCGGGTTAACATCGCGTCTACAGGCTACGTTGTAGCTTGGTAGGTCGTCAACAAGCGTACCGGCTCGGTGAGCTGAAACCCAGTGTTCGGCGATCGTACTTGAGACGCTTCGAACGAGGGCTCTTGCTCCTTCCTCTATGGAAAGCTGCTGTTCTTGCGTGTACGATCGCCCCATCCAGTCTGTCGAATTCAATATCTTTAGCGCCTCAGTTGTGAGCTTCTCGAATATGTCGTTGTTGAGCGTCGCCATTTCGGCCGTGTCGCGGCGTGAGGTTGGGTTTCTTGTCGGGGGGGCCATCGTGGCAGGGCGGTTTGTTCTGGTACAGTAGTCGGAACTGGTTGCAGCAATGTGCAGTCTGGAATGAAGAAGGAAAACAGAGGTCCCGGAGGAATGGACGATATTTGTACCATTCTTGCGTTGGTGTGATGAGCTTCCTCCCTTTCATGGCACGTCCTTTCTCCATCTAGGACGTGAGGGATCGGCCGGTGATGTCGGGCGAGACGAGGAAGAGCGGCACTTCCTTTGTGTGGCCAGATCAGTCCTTCACCGAGTCATCCACCGAGCAGAAGTGTGCTGATTTTCGCTTGCAGAACAAGGTCAAGTACTGGAACGATGTAAGTGAGGGCGCTGGAAAACGATGAGGTAACTACAAAGTTCACCGCGTGTCGTCGGACTTGGCCGATCCCTTGTTGGTGGAGGTGCTTGAACTCCCCATCTCGTGTTTCCGCTGTTTGACCCAATTGTCTCATCATGCAGGCAGAGAAACTCGACAGCAAGGAGGGCACAGTCCTTCTCCTCCCGACGACGGGCGTCTCGTCGCCGGTACGACCCACACCGAGAAACCAACGGAAAAAGGTCATCTCTGGACTGATCTTGTTCGGTCTTCTTCAAGCATTATGGATGTGGTACAGCTCACCCGCAAAGAACACCTACCTCGATCCAGACAGTCCCGAGATCCAGGGCTACTGGACCGGTGTTGCTACAAAGGGCATGAAGTGGGCCGTTCCGTCCCCCTCCGAGCTCAGCCACAAGAAACACCACCACCACGGCGACCACCGCCATCCTTCTCACGGTGGGTGGATGTCGCCCAAGGCGGCCGAAAAGGTGTTTCTCTCTGTCCCGAACAACGACTCGGCTCGAGCGCAAGTTTCTCGGTTTCAATAATAGTTCTGCAATTCAACTGACAGAGCTAATCTACAGGACGTCCAAAAAGTATGCCAGTACGGCGCACATCGCTGGCTCTGGCTTTGATCTCGTAACGGCGCTTAACCTCAAGGCGGAATGGGAGAAGCAACTCGGCCTGAAAGTCACTGGGCCCGAGGAAAACTTGTACGAGTCAGGATCTGCCGAGAGTCGGGGACGAGTCCTCGATGGTATGGACAAGGCTGGCGTCTGGATCGATACCGTGAGTCCCTCGTACAACTACCACTGCATTCGGTTTCAAGACAGTGAGCTGATCTGACCTATAGTACCATCCCTTGATGAACACTCCTGTCGCAGCTTCTCTTACGCTACTCACGGAGCCGCAATTCGAAGCGAAACTGAGAGAAGATATCATCGTCGGTGATCCCGATTCGGTCCTACGAGACGAAGTTGCCGCCTTCCACGGATTGTCGGCCAGCGGAGACGTTACCGGAAAGTACATCTATGCCGGCTATGGCAGAAAGGCAGACTTTGAATTACTGCAAGAGAAAGGTCAGCTAGTAGCCCGACTGCAAGCTGCGCGGAGCTCATTTAGACGACCTAGGCATCGATTTGACCGGAAAAATCGCCCTGGTCAAATACGGCCGGGTCTTTAGAGGACTCAAGATCAAAGGTGAGCTGGAATGTCAACCTTTACGTATTCATCTCACGGTCGGACCGACAGCCGCACAGGAAGCAGGTGCCATCGGGTGCATCATCTTCACTGACCCTGCCGACGATGGGGAAATGACCGAAGCTAATGGCTACGAAAAGTATCCCGACGGTCCTGCTCGACAAGTAAATTGCCCCCGCTTATTAGATAGTCAATCTGACGAGCTTTGTTCTAGGCCAGCAGTATCCAACGAGGCAGTTGTCAATTTGTCAGTCCTGGGTCAGTCAACGACGGGAAGCGTGCTGATCCTCTGCAGATTTCGATGTATCCCGGAGATCCCACCACTCCTGGAGTACCGGCCTACAAGAACGCCACTCGGATTGAGGCCACTAGTATGCCTTCTATTCCCTCGCAAGTATCATAACAACCTCTCGTCGGGCTTGGGTTGACAGCACACCCTATCAGTCTTCCGCTCTCGTACGAAGATGCGATTCCGCTCTTGAAAGCCCTCGAAGGGAAAGGTACCCCCGTCGGAGAACTAGGCGCAGACTGGGTGGGTGGTCTCGGATTCTACGGGGTCGAATACTTTACCGGCCCGTCCGACGTCGACCTCCATCTCGTCAATAAAGTCAACACCCGAATCATGCCTATCTGGAGTACGTCTATCCGCTTTCTTCTGTTGACCAGAAAAGATGGGCTGACCTCAACGCTAGACGTAATGGCCACCATCCCTGGACACATCACCGACGAAGTCGTCATCATCGGCAACCATCGAGATGGTAAGATCGACTCGTCCATCTGTCAACGTGTTAATCATTGTTTAGCTTGGATCCTGGGTGCGGGCGATCCTACCTCCGGAACGGCGTCCCACAACGAGATGGTGGCTGGATTCGGTGCCTTGTTAAAGAAAGGCTGGAAACCCTTGCGAACGATCGTGCTGGCCAGTTGGGATGCCGAAGAGTATGGCCTGATGGGAAGCACGGAATGGACCGAAGACTTTGCCGAATGGATGTCCGGAGGAAAGAATGGTGAGTCAATCATTTTTCCCTCTTGGACAGTTTCGTTAACCGAGGCTGCAGTCGCCGCGTACCTAAATGTCGATGTCTCCGTCAGCGGATCGATATTCAGCGCTGGAGCATCGCCAGTCTGTTTCTCTGCCATTCCCCTCCATGACATACTCTGATGGAATACCAGACGCTCGCATTGCTTTCGGCGTCGAGTGCGGAGGATGTGATTGGCAACCGAACGTGGAAGTGGTATGACGATGGGAACGAGGGCGAGCCCGAACTCCACCGGTCGGAGCGTCTCACCACTTCTGAAGAGATTGCGGTCACTATGGAAAAGAAGGGCTCTGGAATTCCTCCGTTGGGCTCCGGTTCAGACTTCACTTCTTTCCTCCAGAGATACGGGGTACGCTTCTCTTCCACTGTTTCGGAGATCTTGGTTGACATGTCGGACAGGTTGCTTCGGCCAGCATTGGATTTGGCGGCAAGTGGCTTTTCAGGAACCGATCTTGATTTCCTCTTGACGATGATTGTGTTCAGCTGGACCAAAAGACCCGGTCTACCACTACCACAGTATTTACGACTCGTTCACCTGGATCGACAAGTGCGCTCCTCCTGATTTTTCGTTTCTTTTGCACTTGCTCATTCGAATCCTATTGCCAGATTCGCCGATCCAGGCTTCCACAAGCATGTCGAGATCGCCAAGATCCTCGGTCTAATCACGTTGAGATTATCAGACTCGCTGCTCTTGCCCTTGAACACCACTCAGTACGCTCGAGATCTGACCTACTATCTCGAAAAGTAGGTGTCTCTTCCCATCTCGCCTTCTTCCGAACCCTGATTGACCTCGTCTTCTCCAGGGTGGAAAGTGTCGCCTCCACATCTGGATTGTCCGATGACATCGATTTCAAGAACCTCTCGTCCTCCATCGAGCATCTGACTCACGTGTCGAGCAAGTTGGACGATGAAAAGGTCGCCGTTGTGGAAAAGCTGCGAAAGCTATTACCGAGACCGCACCGAAGCTGGATGGGACGATTCAGGTCTCGCGGCTGCCGCCAGGAAGAGGACCTATCGCTCGAAGAACGATTGACTCGATTACCTCAGATGCCCGCCTTGCCATCGTCCAGGAAGATGAGGGAGATCAAGAAGGTGCTCGAAGAAGTCAGGGTGATCAACAAGAAGGTGCAGAGTTTCGAATGGGGCTTCATCTCGGAGGAAGGTATCAAGGTGTGTTCCATTTTCCCCTGTTCCGCCCTAGAGGTAGGTGGATCAGAACCCGCTGACTGGCTCGGCGTGTAGGAAAGAGAATGGTACAAGCACAAGGGCGTCGCGCCCGGCAAATGGCTCGGATACGGAGCTACCACGGTGAGTTGATTGCTTCCGCGGGCAGATGAATGAAGACTGATCCATACCGGCGTGCATCAGTTCCCGGCGCTGACCGAAGGTGTATACCTTCTGTTCAGCACAATGATTCTCACTAACACCTTACAGCCATCACCATCGAGAAATCAGCTTCTCTCGCTCAAAAGGAAGCCGACGAGCTTTCCGAAATGCTCGACCACATGGCCAAGCGACTTGCAGCTTAAGCTGATCGCCTCGAGACCCGATAGAAAGGACCATCGATTGGTTGTAGGTAGGAGTGGCGGGAAGAGTTGAGGAGTACGGAAATGCATCTAGTCTCGATCCCGGTCCCTGTCCCATTCTCTGTACGTCAAAGCCGGGTTTACCTGTCTGGTGCTCTCCTGCTCGTATCCGCTCGCGTCGATCCAAGACGGGTACTGCGGCCGCCCTATCGAGGCCATTATAATGTTTCTGAAAACCGAGGTTGCCGCGAATGGATTCTCGGGCCTGGTGCTCGTCTTCAGCATGGATTTAGATGCGGATGCGCGTATCTAGGACGGCCGATTAATCGACATTTTCTTCAAAGGCGGGATAGGAACAACTGACTTGCTCAATCGTGGTGAGGTTGTAGAATAGCAACTGAGAGACCGATCAGTACTTGTCTCGGAGGGACCTGGAGAAACACGTACCCGCAGATGGTATCCTACAAGGAAGAGGATTCCGGGTAGACAGCATACCCCCAGAGCGAACGACACGGCAGCACCCGGCGATTCCGCTAGGGCCTTTTTGAACGTGATGTTGTCGTGCGAGCACAGAAGAGAGAAATGGATTGCAGAAAAGACCACGATGTAGATTACGCCGAGAGTCTGGCAGCGACTCAGTCAAAGCGCCAACTTGTGCGGACACCTAGACTCACGGCGGTGATGACAAAGACGAGAAACGAGAGATACGTGCGTTTCCCGACGCAGCTATGCAGGTAAGAACAATGGTGATCTGCGCGTTGATAGGGTCAAACAAAGCGGATATACTGCCGCGGCGACCTGGACGAACCTATCCCGTCTACGCAGTTACCACACTGTGAAACTTCGTCAATCGATGGTTTTGAAGAGTGAGACGCGACAAGAGCTCACCAAGCGACAGTGACTACACCTTGGCGGTCTATAGATCCGACAAGTCTCGCAGTATTTTACCGTCACCCTACGTATATTTAGTCGACCTGTCTAAGACACGGACGGCCGTGTTCTCAAACCCACTTTCCATCCCGCACACTCAGGTCTCGGGGGAGCGCTTCCCAATAGCTTGATATTTGCGAGTAAGGGGGATCCAGATCCAGATCTCTCGGCAGTATGCCTGTCCCGACGATGTCAGTCAATGACCACCGGCAGTGGACACAGACAACATACCGGGATCTCTGAGAGCAGAGACCATCATCGAGCTCACGGTCACGCCAAAAAGATATCTGATCGCTCTCATCAGCGAGAGGCGGTAACGCGGCCGTAAAACAAACTTGCACCAAGACAATGACGATCGCCACCCCGCCGCCCTTGACCAACCCGTACTCATGCCCGTGCCTCCAGATCCAGACGCCCGTCGTCCCCAACCATACACCGAATAGCCCAAACATGACCACCAGACTGAGGACGAGACTCATGGGCGAGTCTCCTCCCGTCTGAATCCTTCCCCCGAGGAAAAACATGGTCGAGGGATTATTGTGCTGATACTTGCGGTACTTTCTCCGCTTCTTCACGGTAGGACCTACCGTCTGAGCGAACGGCCGAATCTCGTCCACCGCTGTCGATAGCGTGCGTTTGGGTTTCCACCCCACGTCGCTGGGCTTCTCCGTGTTGCCCGAGGGCAAAGCGGAGACCAAATGATCGGAAGAGAGATCCGCATGCGTACGCGGTGGGGATGAGGTCTCCGTCACGGAACGCCGATGGTTGAGCGCCATCGCTTCTTGGATGGACAGCGGGTTGTCCTCCTGTGTCACCATAGTTGCACGGTCGGCAGAAGACGAGTCGGAGGGTGAGGTCTGGATCGCTCCCTGGGACTGGCGCAATACGGCCTCGCGCTCGAGGTTTTCATGTCGGACTGCAGAAGCCGGTTTCTTGGGACTGAGGAATCCTCGAGGGGTCGGAAGGGATGGTATCGTTCTGGAAGGCAAGGTAGGAAGGGGAGGTGGATTCGAGGAGCCGTTGGCAAGCGAGTGGACAGGTTTGCGCCGTGACGCAGACGAGGTTGGTCGAGAGAGAGTCGCAGGGGAGCTCAGGCCGTACTGCAGTCGTCAGTTGGCGAAGTGTAAATCCAAGATGTAACCTACATAATTTCTCGTCCCTCCGAGACTGTCTTTTCGCTGCAATCCATCACTCGCGAGCGCTTGGGCCTCCTCCGTGGAATTCGTTCGGCCATGAAGTATTATGCTCGGCGATCTCACTGGCAGAGTCCATCCGGTCGACGTGGGAGATGTGGGCGAGCTTGTCGACTGCGAGGCCATGACAGTGCTCGCGTCGAGCCAATGCTCGTGGATTGGATACAAGAAAAACAATAATAGAGTCTGTCTAAAAGCTCTGACCCGCCTCCACCGGCTCGGCGGGATCAATTGTGCCACACCCGGTGATATGGAGTGAATAGCGTCATCTGGAATCATGTCTATCTTACTTAACAAGATAGTAACCGCTCGACCATTTGGCATACTGATACATCATGGGTAAGCTCGTCATCCTTGAGAGGCATTCCAGCGACTGAGAGCGAGGCAGGTTTCTTCAGCAACGATGTCTCGGACGACGTGATTGTCTCTGCCACTTTTCCCGACTCGAACCCCTTCGGACGTGAGTGCGGTGGGTGAGGTTGACTCGTCGAGCTGACCTGCTTGGGCAATGCCAGTCGTCGTCAACGGCGAGCAGAACGGGCTCAATATCCACTTGAACAATGTCGGGTCCAAGAACTACACCCTCGTCTCGGCGGCTGCGAGCTATCACGACCCCGCCAACTACTGGTCTACCGTGAGTCGTGGGACCAGTGCCAGCGACGTGAGGGAGGTCTGACCGTTTCTATCCAGATCAAAAACACCACGACGCTGAAGTATAACGTCCCCTTGATCTCTGGCGCCAATTTCTCTGCTCCCTTCTCCATGTACTCCGAGTCAGTCTTCTGCCCTTCGGCCCATCTGAAGAGCACGAGCTGACTGTGGCCCCTCCCAAGATTCAAGCCTCAGGAACTCGGTCTCACCGTCTGGGTCAACCTCGCCGAGACCGGAACGTCGGATTTGCACCGGATCACGGCGCTCAATCAGACCGTCGCCATCACCGAGCCCCCGACCGGGTGGTTCGACCTGCCCCTCCTGTTCCTCTACCTTCTCATCGGCACTGCGCTCACCGGTGCCGCCTACGCCGCCTACAACACCTTCGTAGTCAAGTCTTCCAAGAAGGGCAAGAGGAATGTCGTCAAGAAGAAGGTGGTCGTCCCCGCCGACAGCGGAAAGGTATACCCGGATGTCAAGCCTTACGAGGAGGAGTGGATCCCGGAGCAACATTTGCGAAGCCGACAGCCCAAGCCGAAGAAGAAGGGAGGTGCGAGCTCGGCGGGAGAAGAGATCACGTCGGGAGGGGACACGTCGGGCGGCGAAAAGAAGCGGAAATCCAAGGGGAAAAAGTAGATTTGTTTGGGAATGAAAAGGGAATATCGCTGTGCAGGTTACTAGGTGGATGTGCCGCTGGTTCATGAGACGTTTGTTGCCCATAAAATGCGAACGCGCTGTGACAGCCAGCTTGCTTGCCGTGAGCTGCACCGAGCACGTGACCGTCGCCACCCCTCGGCAACCGCATCGTTGTGCACCAACTTTTCTGCTCCGCCTGAGCAATATATCTTTCTCACTCCCACCTCAATCTCCCCACGCCAAAATGTCCATGCGCACTCTCCGACCCGTCGCTCGATCCCTCGCTTCTCTCCGAGCCGCCCGTCTTCCCGCCCGAATCACGCCCTCGGCGATCCGAGCCACGACTTTCATCCCCCGAGGCTTCTCATCTACACCTTTCCGCTCGGGCAGCGGCGAGAGTGGGTATCCATATCACCTCGTCAGTCTGGATTCACTGCTGACGACTCCCAGGCGACTCGTCCCTCGCCGCGGCTCTCGCGTCGGAGCACGCGTACGAGCTCGAGTCAGCGTCCGAGACGGCCAATACGGTGCCCGAGTTCCTCGAGGCGTTCCAAGCGCAGGGCATCTGGGAGATCGTCGATACGCCGGGCAGCGACGACGTCTCCGTCGTGCGCAGATTCGGCAACGAGACGTGGGTGCTGCGCCGCGCTAGACCTCTTGCGGTGTAACGAGGCTGACGCTCGATCCAGCATCAAACTGACGTTCCAGGTCTCGGACCTCGTGCAGGAGGAAGAGGCCGTCGAGGCTGAAGTCCCGACACCGGAGGAAACGCCCCTCCCGACCGTTCTGACTTGCTCGTTGCTGCTCACCAAGTCGGCGGGCCCGAATGCGCTCGCGATCGACCTCACGGCAGGCGAGGACGGGTTCGCCATCACCAACGTCGCGATCTTTGAAAAGGGGCTCGCGGAGCTCGATGGGCCCGAGGGAGACTGGCAGAGGAGGAGCAAGTACATGGGTCCTGGTATGTGATGAACCGTTGGATAAAGTTGAGGCAAGCGAGAGGCGAAACTGATGCCGACGACAGAATTCGATTTCTTGGACACTACCGTCCAAGAGGCGTTTGCCGACTTTTTAAAGGAGCGAGGTATCGATGATTCGCTATGTAGGTGCTCGTCTCTGCTGTACCTTGTGGTGTACCAGAAGCAAGAGGCGAATGCTGACGGTGAAATCAGCAAACTTCCTCATCTCGTACTGCGAGCACAAGGAACAGACCGTAAGTGACAGCTCAGGCCAGTACGAATGCATAGCGCGAACGCTGATGCACGTTGACTGTAGGACTATGTCTCGTGGCTGAAGGACGTCAAGGCATTCGTGAAACTGTAGATAGGCGGTGGATGCAACACCTCTCGAGGAAGCGCTTGGCTCTCTACAGCGTATCTCTCTAGGACGACCCGTTCCTCGCCATCCTAGCCTCAAATACTACCCTACCCTCGAACTAGCTTTCTCAGCAGGTGTATATTGTTACAACGGATTTGTAGGCGGAGGAAGTAGAACTTCAAAAGTGAATTCAGCAAGGGATCGTAAGGAGTCGTTGTGCTCGTAATCTTGGCTGTGGGTGTCGGCGGACTAGTTGATCCGAGATATGATCCCTCCTGCCACTCACCTGATGCTGACTAGGACAATTGAGAGCTGGGGTCCCCGAATGGAAGGGAGTGCTACCGGGCCATCCAATGCCGCAGTAGCGGGGAAGGAGACCAAGGCTCAAGCTATCCGGAACGTCGAGTGCGCTCGGACTTTTGATACAGTATGGAGCCTTCGAGCTAAAAGAAGCCGTCGCTCGGCGACGCCCCGCAGAAGGGGCGAATGATCGACCCGCCAGCCTGGATACGATGAAGTCAGACGTCCCCCGTGGCACCGTTCCTCAAAACATGCTGCGGTTTCTCAAGATGATACGTCAAGGGTACGCAGCATCTGAACACGTACAGCCCACTCATCCTCCTATCCTACGTGTATGTAGGTCTTATACCTCATCCCCACTGTTCCTTCCCTCTCCACCCCCCTGCGGCGTTTTCGCTCAAATGGCCTCGTCGTTCCCAAATGCCTCAGCGACACGCGGCATAATCCCGTGCCTGGCTGTTTCGAGTGGAATCTAATCTGATGGGCTACTCCAATCACAAGCGAGAAAGGTCGCTCGGCAACGAATCCTTGGCAAATTATCCCCCTAAGCCCCGAAGCGACGGGGGGGAAGGTATATATACAAGGAAGGGGGGATGACGTTCCCGGCCAGCACTAAGCATATCCCATTTCACAAGAGCAGATCCGCCGAGCAGCCAGAATGTTTACACAAACCCTCCTTGCGTCGTGTTTCTTTGCCTCTTCAGCACTCGCGCACTTCACCCTCGACTTCCCGGTATGCCCCTCGAGACGAGTCTAGATGGACGCAGCTGACGCCCGCAGACCTCGCGAGGCTTCGATGAGGACACCGAGAGCCAGTTCTGCGGTGGCTTCAACACGATCAATACGAGGCAGCCGTTCCCTCTCGGCCAGAGTCCGGGTCAGTGAATCCCTCTGCCCTCGCAACCCCGCTCTCGACTGACATCTCGTCGACCGCAGTCCAGATCGACTCGCACCATACCCTCGCGACCGTCGTCGCGTTCGTGTCGACGTCGACGAACCCTACGTCGTTCAACGACTTCAACACCACCTCCAACGGCACGGCCATCCCTTTCCTGACCCCCTTCTTCCAGGTGGGCATTGCCCTGTCTCACGCCGTGCGTCCTACGCTGACCGACTCGATGGACAGATCTCGGAGGGCGAGGCATGCTTCGACGTCAACATGGGTGCCCTCGGTCTGGGGCTGACGAACGGAAGTCTGGTCACGCTGCAGATCCAGTTCGATGGTGTATGTCTCTCTCCTCCCCTATCCGTCCCATCCCTCGCTTCCTCGCCGCTGATACCTCTCAGGGTGACGGCAACCTGTTCCAATGCGCCGACCTGATCCTCCTGTCCGACTACTCTCCCCCTTCCAACGAGACGTGCACCGTCAACGCCGCGACCGCAACCACGATCTCGGGCGCTGCCGCCACGTCCATCATCGCCTCCAGCTCCGCCTCGGCGTCCGCCTCCACCTCAGCGTCCGCCTCCGTCTCCGCCTCCGCGAGCGCGACCAAGTCTGCTGGAGAGAAGCAGGTCGTCGCGTTCGGTCTGGGCGCGGTCGGTCTATTGGTGGGTGCCGTCGGCTTTACCCTCTTGTAGGTGTGTGGAACGGTGGGGTAAGTAGAGAAGCAAGTCCAGCCGATTCATAGGTGGAATAGACGCGTCCATGCATGTTCACAGCACACTCTGCAGCACCACCAGCTCGCGCTCGCACAGGGCAACCACGACCTTTTGTCCCGTTGTCCCCACATCCACGAGCCCGCACCCCAGAAGCTCGCCCTTCTCTCCGCCGCTGACGTTGGTGACGCCTTGTCTCGCCACGAGCACCCGCTCCCCGCTGACGGGGTAGTAGACATACACGTTCCCCGACGACTCGAAGGCGAGGACCGTGGTTTGCAACCGGTGATCCACCCTCGCTTTCTTGGTCTCATGTGCCTCGGATAAATGGTGCGGATCGATCGTCAGATGACGTATCAGCCGCAGATCCCGTTTCGACGAGAGGACGAACGCCAGGGCGGGGCAGGTGGACGTATGTGTCCACGGCGGAATGATGCTGTCCAACGTGTCGGAGGGCCGGAAGAATAGCCCGTCAACGGCGTTCTTGACGACGATGCCGTGGTGGTTTGGCTCGCTCCCCTCCAGAGGCGTCGAGATGACCCAGTTGGACTGCCTCGACCACTCGCTCCGCTCGGCACTCAGCGAGCCGACCAGGAACTCGCGCCCGACCTTCCCGCCGGCCTCGCCCTCGCCGAAATCCTCGCCGTCCTCGAGATCAAACTCCATTTCCTCACGCAGCAGTCCCGGTAACGTCGGATGTGGGTTTTCGATCTCCTCGGCTGAAGACCGGGTCTTGATGGCGTTGAAAGACTGTTTGACAGACTCGAGGAGGTCCGCGGAAAGCGTCTCGGGGATGTCATCGTCGTCGTCGGTATCGTAGACCGAGGGCCAGCGCGTGTTTTCGTCCGCCTTGAACAGCGTGATGTCGACAAGGTGGGCCGCCGGGTCGAAAGTCCACGTGGAGGAAGGGGAGATGGTGGTCCAGAGGGATTTGGTAGATGAGAGCGAGGGTACCGACGGGATCTGAATTGAGACGGTGTTGGCGGTGAAGGTGATGGCAATGTCGGATTTGGAGATACTCGCGTCGGGAGGAAGGGGGATCGAGATGGATACCGTGGAGGAGTCCTGTGTCCATGAGTGAGGCGCCGCGCCGAGACCTGACTTGTCCGCCTTGTTTGGTTGCGCTTTTTGGTCGGCTTCCACTGGAGAGCCCGAGGTGAACTCTTCCGATGCCAAGACCGTCCACCCGTCCTCGCGCCACTCGCACCAGATCGGGATATCCCCTCCATATTTTCTCCAGTTGATCCTTTCCTCCAGGTCATCCGGCGCGGCATCCACGCCGTTCCCGAGCGTGACATCGATCGAGATCTCGATCAGCTCAAACGACTGCTTCTTGTCCACGTGGACGGCACGCGAAAGGAGGATCCGGGCTTCGTGCGTCGACACAAAGTGCGCAGAATGGACGAGGAAGGGGGTGGGCAGGTCGTATCGCGCCACAAAGGTCGATGACGATGTATCGAGGATGTACAATGACCCCGAGCCCGAGGAGATGGCCCAATGGTTCGCGGCGACATAGACCGCTGCAGGGAACTCTGCTTGCGGCTGCGAGCTATCTTTACTTGTCGAAGACGAAGCCAGAGGGGTCGGCACCGAGGCGACCTTGGAAAAGACCGGCTCGTAGGCATCCTGGCGGCCGTCTCAGCCGAGGCCAACCTGGACAGAGAGACACATACGTTGAGCTCAAAGGTGATCACATCCCAGTTCTCGTCAATGTACAGACCTGTACCACCCCCCATGAAGAGGTGGTCGAATGAGATGCGATGGCGCACTTGCTTGAACGACAGGTGGTGCTGATGATAGCCAATTCGGGATTGGGTCGCTTTGCCGGGCAACGGGAAGGCGGGGACATCGGAGGGGGACAGCGAGTGGAGCTTGTACGTCTCGAATTGCGGGTGAAGCAGTTTGCGGTCAGGTGGGAAGAGCAAGGCCATTGCGAGTGAGTAGGCAGAATCATCAACGGCGTAGGTGGAGGAGGGACACCGACCCATAGCCGGCAAAGTTTTGCTTCCGTTACCGTACCTGTCCACAAAATTCAATGTCGGATTCGTTGGTTTGTGTCACGTTACGGATCCCATACTCGCTTAACGTCTGCCCAACAAAATCAGCACAAGATGCTCTACCTTATCGGACTGGGGCTGAGCGACGAGAAGGATATCACGGTGAAAGGGCTGGAGGTTGGTTTGCTTCTCCTCGGTTTCCTCCCCTAGATTGCCGGGTACTGATTATGCCGTCGTGTCCAGGCGGTCAGACGTTCCGAGCGGGTATATCTTGAGGCTTACACCAGTATCCTGATGGTCGAGAAGGACAAGCTGGTAGGTTTTGCCGCTGTACTTGAAATGAGCATCTTGGCCTCTGGAGGCAGTCGCTCACGGTTTGTCCCGTTCGTAGGAGGAGTTTTATGGCAAAAAAGTCATTACCGCTACACGGGAGATGGTCGAGCTGGAATCGGACGATATCCTGGCCGGCGCGAAAGAGGTCGATATCGCCTTTCTCGTTGTGGGTGATCCCCTCGGGTACGCCATCTTTTCTGTCCGAGCCATTCCGCATCATTTGCTTATCCTTTCCCCAATCCCTCAGCGCAACAACCCATACGGACCTTCTGCTTCGTGCTACGGCCCTTGGCGTTCCGACTCAGACGATCCACAACGCCTCGATCCTCACCGCGCTCGGCTCGACAGGACTGCAGCTGTACAACTTTGGCCAATCGATCTCGCTGCCATTCTATACCGAGACATGGACGCCAGGGAGCTGGTACGACCGCCTGGAGGAGAACTCCAAGATCGGAATGCACACCTTGGTCCTGCTGGACATCAAGGTGCGGGAGCAGAGCGACGAGAACATGTGCAGGTGAGCTGGAGGTTTGTGTGCAAGCGGGGGAGATCCGCTGATGAGATGTATTTGACAGAGGGCGATTAATCTACGAGCCACCGAGGTTTATGGACCCGCAGACGGCATTCCAGCAGATGATTTTCACGGAGAACGAGCGGGCAGAGCAGCGCGCAGAGGACGATGCGGAAACGGAACCAAAACCAGAAACACCGGTCGAAGCGAAAACCTATATGGATCCCGAGAAAACGCTCGTCATGTCGCTCTCGCGTATCGGCACGTCCACGCAATCGATCATCTCGGGCACCCTGGCGGAAATGGCCAAGTTGACGAAGGAGGATTTCGGCGGACCGCTGCACAGCGTCGTGGTGGTTGGATCGCGAATACATCCGTTGGAGCTGGAGTTTGCCGGTCGGTTCTGCCTCGGCGGGGAGGGCGGTGCCTGGTGGAAGGTCGGTAAGGAGGTGTATGGTGTCGTGAGGGAGGGCGAGCATTGATTGCAGAACGGATAGCTATGTGGGTAGCGAGATGGGATATTGCATGGCTCTGGGTATCGGTCTGGGGAACACGAAGCGGAAGTCCGGCATGTCTCACTACCATCGAAGCTGTCACCTGCCCGTCGTCTCCCCAGTCGCGGTGAGTTCATGCCATGGCATGCAGATCTGGAACAAAGCAGCACCTTTGCGAAGTCAAGTGCAAAGCGGTACCCTGGGCAGCTTCCGGAGAACGAACCGTCCGAGACGCGCGGTTTCAAGTTGGTACTGACCAAAAGGTAAAATATCCTGCGCCGGGTTTGTGGATAGTTCCCCAAGGATATGGATAGGAAGGTAAGGCCGGCTCTCCTCTAGAACGACCGTCGCCTATGAGGGGCGCGCCGGTCAGTAACGCTCGTCTCCTCCGAATCTGAGGGCAACGAGCGCGGTGACCTGAATTCTGAAACGTCGGAGAATGCGACCCGTCTTTTTGGCGCGTCTCATCCCTTGCTGTCGCCCTTCACGGGGTCCGGGGAGAGGTAGTGCAGCAAGACTGAATCTGAATCACCTGCAGTCCCAACACTGCGCGTCCCTGTACGGCCGTGCTTCACGGCGGGTCAGGTGTGTGATTGGATCCGACGCATCAAGCAACAGGGGGCCCTTTGCAACGACCTCCCCGCAGAAGGCATTCCCTTCCCTTTGTGCATCGAAGAATGTCCAGAGGACGTCGTATTGTTGTCATCGACTAGACCGGCCTTTCTACACACTCAAAGCGGACCCTCGAATCTGTTCCCCCTCGGCACTAGATGCGCAGATCCGTGTAACGTGTAGCCCGTGCTCCCATCGCCTCGTGCATCAAACAAAAGAAGTCCCCCCGAGCCCTCCTTTTCTCACGCGTTTGCTTCGCGACGGACACCGTAGATACTTCTGCTCCCCCCTCCTTGGGGCGCGTCATCTGATCAATATGCCGCTACCC
>JASZXS010000117.1:0-40356 GCA_035521475.1 Tremellales sp. Uapishka_1 | reverse complement strand
GGGCGGGCGTTCGATAGCTGGTCCCAACGATATCAACAACCAATCTTGGTCTTTGCACCACCACTCAAACTCACCAGTCCACTACGACCTTCCATCCACTCAGCCCGACGTCCTTCTTCACTGTCCCAGCTATCAGCTTGCCGGCCCCACAGACGCATGCAGCTTAGGACGCCAACTCACAGCCCAGCTTCTTTGCCAACTTGACCACCATCGGGAACCCGACCTCGACCTTGAAGTTGAAGCACATGGTCTCGAGCACCAGCCGCTCAATCATGAGCACCTTGCTGCGATCGTGCTCGGCCATCTGCGGGTTGATCGCCTCGGGCGCGATCGTGCCCTTTTTCACGAGGTTGGGAAAGCGGACGATGTACGACGCCGCGATAATGTCCCGTGGCTTCTTGAGCGTGTCGTGCAGTTTCGACGAGACGTACAACGTCGACAGGGCGACCTCCTAATGACGCGAGAATCGTTAGGTTTAGCTCGCCTAAAGGGAGAAGGAACTTGCGACATGATTGAACTCCTTGTAAGGGAAGAAGAGGTGGAATCGCATGTACAGGCTCTGGGCGGTCGCCATCGTTCGTCGCGGACTAGAAAGAGGAGCAATATCAGTTCTTTCTCCCGCAGAGCGCCTTTTGCCGTCGACGCACAATCCACATCGCGTCCCGACTGCATCGATAAATCCACACGCTTGTTGACGACCTCTTTCCTCCCTCGAGACACTCAGCTTCCCGCGCTGCTTCGATGAGAGGCGCTCCACCTCCACGGGTGTGAAGTAAGGCTTGTGGTGCTTGATTCTGGAGCTGGACGCTTCCCCGGAACTTGCCGTCATGCTGGAGATGAAGTCGATGTCACGAATCGAGTGAGGCGGTTCATGTTCAATTGGCACACTTCCGAATCTGCTTCCGGTCCACCGCATGGAAATGATACATGTATTGGTTATTATATTTCCCTGCCCTAGACTACGCTACGAGACTCCTCCAACACTTCACCAGCACCCACCGTTTCCACCTCAGACCCCGTCGCCAGCTGGCTCCTGAGGTCGAATGAGCGGTGGTTCGCCTCTCTTTTCTCTCCATCTATTCGTGTACTCGTATACCTCGTCGTCCACCAGGATACTGATCGCGGCGGCACGACCCCGTCAGCCCGCTAGACACCATCGGCATGCACCTCACTGACCTGAACTCGAGTAACCACTTCTCGGATATCTCCCAGTTGCGGTGATCGAGCGTGTCGTCCCCGTGTACTGCAAACTGGGACCACGAGGCGTCAGCTCTCGACTACTCCTACATAGTCGTCACGCTCTTTGCGGATCAGGAGGACGTACATCGTTCATGACGCCGTGGAACGCGCTGACGAGATCGTATCGCCCTCTATAGAGGATCATTCGGTCCCGTATAATGGGCCAGATGATGCCGTCTATCGCGAGCTCGTGGGGAATAGTGCGCTGCAATGCGGTAGGCCGCAATGAAATCGGGAGATGGTAGGAATGGTTCAGTCGGAAACTGTCCTGGTGTCAGTCTTTGACCTCCTATTGTACGTGACAGGGGGCGCACTTGTTTAGATGATAGGCAATCATCTGTACGACATCAGTACAAGGCGCGCTGTCAACGAGACGGCCCAGCTCACCTGCAGAGCCTCCATTTTTCGATCATCTTGCATGCCATTGTCCACCAACGTGGTCTGAAACTCTTGCTGCAGCTTGATTCGCTTCTCGACCTCGTCACGCGTCATGACAGGTCCATCGAGAGTCCCCTGGTCCGATCTGGTCAGATTGGCAACGGCTGCCCTGAGCGTCTTTTGGCGCTCAACCTCAGCTTGCACCTGCGGTGTGGGTGGAGGCGCGTGGGTCGCTGCGTAGTCGGTGCTGGGGTAGGATATCGGTCGTTGACCCGCCAGCGAAGATATCGGTTGACTTTGCGGATACGCCGGCACCGATAGCCCAAAGCCCGGAAAGACGGATGACTGGGGCGACTGGAAATTGAACATCGAGTTGAACTCTGCAAGCGTCGGTTGAGGCGGTTGTAATGGCGGCAAAGGTGCCGGTGGATACGAATAACCCTGCAGATCCATATCCGGAAACAGGTACGCATAGTCCGAGAACGACGGCAGCTGGGTCGGCGCACGCGGTCGCTTCGGTCCATTTGTCGCCGAGGTCGACGACCCCGGCAGCGAGGCCGAGAGGACATCCTCTGGCGTCGCCGCGTCCGAGGACCGATCGACCGAGAACGACCCTCGTTTCCTCTTGCCCGCCTTATCCTTGTCGAGCGTGGTCCGGCGCTTGAGCTCGCCCACCTTGATGCCAGGGTTCGCAGCCTCCATCTCCCTCGACGCCTTGAGGTTGATGAAGGCCTCGTACGCAGTGTCCGTATCGGCCTTGCTGAGTATCGCCTCCAGCTGAGGCGCCGACAGCCCGAGTCGGGGCAGACACGAGCCGAGTCCTGAGTAGATTCTCCAGGATTGCACCACTTGAGAGCACAACCACTCACCGTCCCCGACAAAGGTTGCCATATTCTTGATCATGCCTCGCAGGTCCTTGTTCTCTTGAAGTAAGTTCCGGACGAGCAGCGTCATCAGGTCGATTCGCTCCTCCTTGTCGCCCGACAAGACCTCGACCTTTGCTTCCAAATCGCGGATCTGGGTTGTAAATCAGCACTACTGCTCGATCAATCGACCCTATCCACGCACATATTGCTGCTTTCTCAGCCTAAACTCCCTCTGCGCGATCCGGTTCTGGGCCTTCCTGACCTGTGTCGACCTAATTTCATCCATATTTGATGAGTCTGCCGGAACGCGACCTCGGAACTATCACATACGACCCCTTGCCATCGTCAGGCAGGCCAGAGTCGCCTCTGTCCGAGAACCCATCGTCCTGGACAGGGGAGGAAGCGAAGACGAAGTGATTGAGAGCATCCAATGCCAGAAGAATAGGTGGCCGGAAGCGAACAAGACAATAAACAAAAACGTAAAATCCATGAGTCAGCACCACTTCCAATGCGACTACGAGTGCCGCCAGGGGCCAGGGGTCACTCACCATGTCGTCGTTCGTATTGTCGTTCATGGTCACAATAATGCAATGCAGCGCTGATGACCGCAGAGTAGAAACACCCAGGGGATGATGTTTGAAAAGCGATTGCGATGGCGTCTCGGCGATTGAAATCCTCAAACACTACTCCACCATCAAACATCCGGTGGCCGGGGCCGAGGGTACTAGCCAAGTCTATGCATCTTTACACTGCCCAATCACCCTCGTCCTCGCCCTCCTTGATGAATGGCTTATCGATGCCCATTACGCTGCCCTCACAGAGCGGACACGCGCCAGCCACCAGATCGTCCAACTCTTTGCGCAGCTCTTCCTGATCTTCCCTCGCCCTCTCCTTCTTGGTGCTCTTCTTCCCAATCCCACTCCCAACACCGACCCCTGCACCGACCACAGAGATCGCCTGCGCCAGTGCATCCGGTACGATCAATTCCCGTAACCGGTCTCCCGCCGCGACGAGTTTGTTGCGTCCAGTCACGCCGAGCAGGAAATCCGTCGCCGCAGAACCCGACGTGATGGGTGCATCACGCGAATCTTCCTTTTCGCGTCTGGGCGTGTTCGTTCCCGTTCCAGCAGAAAAGTTGGACGATAACAAGGGTCGTCCACTCGATTCCGATGATCTCGCGACCAGCTCGTTTTGCAAATGCAGTATCCTCCTCAACGAAGCAGCGGGAAGAAACTCCATCGCCTAGAGGAAAAATCAGCGACCCTTTCAGATCAAATTGACATACCATTTGGATCAAACAGTCCGCATGGAAGACGTGCTGACACGGGAAAACGTAGAACTGCCTCGTCACCAGCGTCAACCCGCACTTCCAGCACTTGTCCATCGCCTCTACCGTCACGAATCGGTTCTGCAAGTTTTCGATGTCCTTCTTGATGGATTCCGCCGAGGCCGTAGCTTCATCCATCTCGGCCTTGAGTTCCTCGATGTGGACCGAGTACTCCTCGAGCGCATCGCAGATCTCCGTTTTAAAGTCATCAATGACCACGAAGTCCGGAAAGAATGGCAGAATATCTTCGATTTTTAACAGATCCGTCGATTCAAGGAACCGGATCGCACTATTCCCAAGGAGTCAGTCTCCGTCTCATCAGACGTCGTCGAAAGGAATTATGCCTTACCTCTTGATGTCCTTTTGTTCCTGGACGACATATTTGGCAATCTTGAGCCACAGCTTTTTCCTCAAGACCGGGTCTTCGTCCGGTTTGTCCGCATTGAGCTTTGCCAATTCCAGGTCGCCCTTTTCCAGCGCCAGGTCGACCGAGCTCTCGTACAGACCCATCTTTGAATAGATGTGCACGCAGGGTTGGATCCGCCCGTGCTGCTTGCACAGCCTCAAGGCGTAGTCCAAGTCGTAGTACGGTCTACCCGTGACCGGATCATCAGGACAAGACGACAGGAACCGTAAGAGCGGTCCGTCGTCAGAGTCCGGATCGGAAGCGTAGAACGTCAATAAGAGGTTGTAGATGGTGGTGTCTGTTGAAGCCTGTTGGTAGATGACGTTGGTGAGGTAACGAATGGCATGATTTGCTTCGATGTTGTCGTTTGGACGGTGCTTCTGCTGTAACAGAGCCGGGATGAGACGTCTGGCTTCGAGCGACCGTTGCCGTAACCACGAATCGACTGTTTCCTTTGGGGCATTGCGCATCAGTATCGAGGCAAAGCGGTAGTACAGCTCCAGAGAGTCCTTCGCATATCATCAGCTTTGTCGACTACGAGGGTAATCATGTCGAATTCAAGCTCACCTGACGATTCAGAACATCGACAGCCTTCAGCCACTTTTCCTCCGTGACCCAATGCTCAACGATCTTTCCGTGATCCTTGTTGAGCCCCGCGTAGAAAAGGTACAGATCCGTCCGCCCATGACTCAGTATCAGTTCGTAGACGACCTTGGGGTCGAGATTACTCTGGTTGATCATCAGCACCACCATCTATCGGAATCGCTTGACTCACTTGATAGGTGGTAATGAAATTCCTCAAGTCATCCTCCATCATCTTTCTCTCGATGTTGAGCGATTCTACATCCGTCGTTGCCGATTCAGCTGCAACGATGTCTTCCAAAGTGTTGCATTTGCTCAGGTAGATCTCGACAAGCCAGGTGGCAAGCATCATGCGTTGCGTTACGTTCTATCGCATTGTAAGCCGGAATTCGCGTTCACTCGCAGCCCTTAGACCTACTCTCTTGTCTAGCAAATCCAGCTTTTCCGATAGATAGATACGCAATGCGTCTCGCTCGTCGGCATCAACGAAACGCAACGCCACGTATTCGAAACTTCTGCTCGATTTGGCATAGCATTGGGCGGATTGGATGAACCTCCCTTGATCGAATAGCACGTCTCCCTGCTTGGACAGCACAATGTCCTTTTGCGGGGCACTCTGAAGTTGGCGTCAGTCGCTAAGCCTCTATGTGACAAATTTTCAGCGACAGACCCTCGTGTAGCTCAGCGCAGAACTGAAGTCTCCTTGCTCCAGCTTGGCTCTCCAAACATCCCGATCCTCGTTCCTGACCAGGATCTCCAGAATCGACCTGTCGGTGTACACCCAAAATGTCCGCGACACTGGATCTGCGGATAATCCAAGAGGTTTCTCGCCCGCCCCCTATTTATCAATCAGCTCCCTCCGCCATGACACTGAGGTAACTCACGAGAGGAAGCGTCTCCTCCCAGACGACCTTTTCTGATTCCCGCGATATGCCGACCACGCGATCAGTGTAAAGCAGTATCCAGTGCCACTGTGTGATGGCTATCGAGATTGGAACAGGTGGCGAGTTGTCGGTATTGGCTGATCGTGAGAACACGGGAGTGACGGAATCGGAAAGAGAGGGATAGGGAAGGAGCGCAGGTTTGATCAGGATGTCGGGCATCGAACTGGATGACAAGGCGGAGTTGTACAGTCCTGGCGCTGTGCGAATGTCAGACACAGGTCGAGGCTTGGCAGAAACAACGTACCGGTGAGCCAAGCCAGAGCTGTAGGAGAAAGTAGCGATGACAATTGACCGTCCGTAGGGGAGTAGAATCGCAGTTCCGAGGAAGGAGGAGAGCCCGGTAGTTCTTGGAACTCTATACGATGTCAGACAAGTGTTCCCAAATGTGCGAGCGTGAAGCAGCTTACTAGGAGCGCTTTCCCTCAGAGGCTTGAATAGCTCTTCCGCCCATCCGCCGGCCTTCCCTCCGGCAGTGGTAGTCCCCACACTGCCCTGTACTTCATATATCCTTTCCTTTGTCGCGACGACACACCACGCCTTCTTCTCTTTTTTCCAGAATCCAAAGCCCAGGCCCGTAATCGGCTGACCATCCGCTAGGGTGTATACCACCTGTAGATCCCTTTCCAGTGGTTTGGTCATGGATATAGAGACGGACTTGAAGATATCATCCTGCGGCGGAAGAGGCAACGAGGAGACCTGGCCGTTGGAGGAACCGAGCAACACGTCGGTCGAGGGCGGCGTGATTTCATCTTTCTCCGTTGAGTATTCTGGGGACCAAGCGACGGAAGTGATAGTCTGACGCAGTCGAAGGGGTCTCGGACGACGCGATTGGACAGCAGGATTTCCCGGGGATATGGGGAGGTAGAAGGTGTCTCCGGATGAGGTGGTGATGAGTAGATGTCGGGCGGTGGGATCAGCAAATAGCTTATGAATGAATGGCGATTCTTTTGGTTGGGGATTCGGACTGCCTTTCTCGGCCGCTGGTTTGGGCAGTTCGATTGTGACTAGTTCGTCAGGCTTGTTGAGGTCGATGATGATGATGGACAAGGGAGCCGCGGCGAGAAACAACAGATTATTTGAAGCGGTCAAGCAGAGAAGGGTAGAAGGTGGAGAATACTGGACGAGCGAAAGTGAGAATAGAGGTGGAAGGAGGGAGGTCTGATTCCGGGTCGATGGAATGAACCCAGTTTCGAGCTACCAGCTATCAGCCAACTGTATGGCGCGATAAAGATGGACATCAGACGGACCGCTTGTACCATCCCACTGCCCTCATCCTCGTCCCCGTCGTCCACCTCGAATCCCTCATATTCGACTGCACCAATCCCAGCACCCGGCTGATTAACCGCACTTGTACCTCGAGTAGCGCCGTTTGATGAGTACCGCGGAGGCGCCGAAGGACCTGCCGCATGCTCGACAACTGGTAGAAGTCAGTACAAAGACCAGCTAAATAGCGTATCACATACAATCGTCGAGCATAGACATTACGGCGTCTCGTCAAGGATTGAAACACGGGTACTCCCTCTCCCTCGTCTCTCGCAGCTGCGGATTGCTCCTGCGACGTTGAGGGGTGTAAGTAGTGAATGAAGTGGGGATCAGCAACTCTTGTTGTCATTTCACTGTACGGCGCGAACCCTGCGTCATCCGTCGCAGAGAGCCGAAGGAGATAGGCTCGCAATGAGACAAAATGGGTATGCCACAGCCATGATCAGACATCTCTTCATATGCATACGATGGGCCTGAATGAAAGAAATGCCCCTCGTATAGCAGTCACGCACTCGCTCTCTATACAAGATGATACATAGCATACGGAGATAGGACGCAAAATTGCCTTCCGGGCCTGCCCGAAGCCTTTCTCCCTTGACCATGCTGGTAATGCCTAGTCCTTCTTCAACTTTGAAAAGACTTCCATGGCGTTCTGTCTCACATCGTAAGCAAGAGCACCTTTCGAGATCGTCTCATACAAACGCCCAGACACTCACCTGGGGCGTGATGTCGATGCCGGCCGATTTCAGTTCTTCCACCACCTGCAACAGAGCTTAGTTCCTGCCTCTCTTGGTGAGAGAAACTCGAAGCTCCTTCTCACCTTCTGTCCAGCCGCCCTTATATCGCTGTCGACCGCAAGCTTCATCATCTGCATTGTGCTTGGCACTTTTGTCGTATCTATGCCTGTAAAGCCAAGTCTCATCAGCCCTCCTTCGTTTGGCGCTACCATATCACTCACCCTTTGCTTGCATCAGTCGACCGATTTCTGCGAGCGCAGCCTGTGCCCCCGGATGACCCTGGATCTTGTCGTAGAAATCCTTGAGCGCGGGATCGGCTATTGGGTTTGAGCGGACCTCGGAGGCGAGCCGGCGGGGACTGGAGTGGAGAGCGCGAGAGAAGACGCGGAGATGAGCTCGGACTATGCTAGTTGGGAGCTGCATGATGATTGCGATGGTGTGGGTATGGAACTATACGCTTGCAAGGCGTGAAATACATTGGGAGGATGCCTTGAGCGATCGGGATGCGTATCACATTCCCACGTCAGCGCATTCTTCCGTCGGAAGTCGCATTTGCCACCCGCGACCCGACTGATTTCGCATTGCAACGTGACCTACCCAGTCAGCTCGTCAATACCATACCCTCAGCATCATTCAGCTTCAGACGAAGTTAGTCAGATAGCCCGGTAGCATTACGTAGGACGTCACGGTGGCAGCTAACACTGCGGAGGAGGTATATCACCTATTCGTACACAGGACCGTATTCCGCCTCGTTCGCCCAGCGTTCTCTTTCCACCCCTTCCCGTCCGACTTTCTTCTTAGCAAACTCGTGATCAAGTGCGAACGTAGCACCAGGACTCATCTTGCTTCTTGACTTTCTGGAAATGATACCTGTTGGTATGCTGGAGGAAGCTACCCCCAGGAGCAAGCTCACGACTATTGGCGGTTGGACTCTTGGAGGGACCTTGGGTAAAGGAGCATACGGTGAGTGCCCGCTCATTCTCCTCTCCTCTCTATCCCGTGACTCTCGCTCTTCTACTCTCCTCCCTGTTGACTACTCCACCGAATCTTCATCCCCCTAGCCATTCGTAGAGTGAAGCTCTCTAACCAGAACCTGCAGCTCATGTCCGCTTGGCGACTCATCCGAACGGACACAAAGCAGCGTGCAAAATTCTTCCAGCACTCCCGGCTTCCGGATTCAGCTATGACCAGATGATCGATGCGGTGGAGGCGCACAAGGAAGTCGTCCTTTTGAAGGCATTGGCAGGCTCGGGAATGGCAGGTGTCGTTGGCTTGGAAGGCGTCATGGAGGAGGGAGGATGGACGTAGGTTTCTGGCCTGACTTTACTTTCCCTTTCCCATTCATGCTGAGTAGCCCGCAGGTACGTGTTCCTCACCCTGTATCCGAAGTCTTCCTCGAGTCTACCGGTACCCATGAGGAGAAAGACATTCGTCCCCTTCTTTCGTCATCTTCTGCACACAGTTGACGCTCTCCATTCCTTAAACGTCAGCCACGAGGACATCAAGCGAACAAACATTCTCGTTGACGAAGACGGTAGACCTATCCTAGTCGACTTTGGGTTCAGTCACTTCCGCCCCCGAGGTGGAAGGGTCAAGAGTGCGGGCGGAACGTTGGACTACTCCAGTCCAGAGAAAGTCGCGGTGAGTGCGCTACAGCACGATTCCGCCGACGACCCGTCTGCTGACTCTCGTTAGGATATTCGCTACCATCCTGCTCCGAATGACGTCTGGGCTCTGGGAATCCTCTTGACCAAGCTACTCAACATCCAGCACCCCTTTGTCTTTAACAGCGATAGCGAAGAAAGCAGAGATGTCAGGAAACAAATCATGCACGGGTCTCCGTACTACTGCTGGGAGGGAGCTCAACTAGGCCCCGGTGGGCTGGCTGAGCTGGTCGAGGGAATGCTTAAGAAGGATCCGAAATCGAGATGGTCGGTAAGTCTGCCATCTTGAGACACGGCTCGAGGTGGCACTAACCGCTAGCAGATTCCCCGGATCCTCAAGCACCCGTATCTGAGACCGATCTCCCCCGATCCCAAGCCATTCAAACCGCCTCCCTTTCTTCTTCCAAGCAAGACAGCGCTTCCAGTGTCTGATAATGTCCTTCATGACCTCTGCTTCTTGTCCTACATATCTGGAGAGATGCAGCTCTGTGAGTCACCACAGCGGATCGTCGCCCGTCTACAGTCCCCAGCTTCATGCTGGGAGAAGAGATGGGCAGGTATGCTCAGTGGCTGGGAGGCAACTGCCGAGCTGGATTGGGTGGATACGGCGGTCTGCAGCCGCGGCTTGGCCAAATATGGTAGGTCTAATTTGATCTGTGACGCGCGAAGGAGGGCTGATCAGCGAATACCAGCGTCAGAGACACCTAGCGGGTTCGGCCCAAAGGTCAGCAAACTTCGAGTATTGCGAGAGATTCATCTTTCCCCAGCCCGGCCTACGACAGTGAGTGCAGTTTTCAAGCATCTGTCCATGCTAATGGCTGTCCGGCTATATCAGAGCACCCTTCGGGCGTCAGCAGGGGGCTTCCCCGTTCCTCAGGCGCTCGAGAACGCCAAAACTCCCATCACGCCCACTCGTGCTCCTGGCAAATCATTTCAAGAGACAACAATCAAAGACTTATCCGTCACCCTGCGAGGACCCGGCCCCAAAACGCAGAGACCCAAGCCATATCCTTTGAAAGATCTTGCGCCGGCTACCAGACATGTGGCGTCCCCGGTGAGGGGTATTAAGGGTGGCGTCTTGAGAAAACAAGCTACGAAGCTGTCTCGTGTGGTGAATCAGGTAAGTTGGGCTGTGCTCTGAACACGAACACAGACGCCCCGTGTATCAGGTGTCTAGCCCGAGAAAGGTGGCCCCAGCTACAACGATCAATCGGATTTCGCCAGTAACTTTGGTAGCGACGAGACCGAAACGAGTGGTGACCAGAGCGGCAAGTAATCTGGCAACCCAAGGCAAGGAAAGAAGAGGGCTTGTCATACCGTACGCCTTGGCGGGCCCGAAACATTTCCTACTGATTCTGCTATTGCCATAGCGAAACGGGCAAACTTCGACGAATAAAGTACATGAGAGACTCTTCATCTCCCGGTCCGTGATCAACCTCATCCTAAAGACAAGGCACTCGCTAATTGCCTCGCCTAGACATGAAGCCACAACTAGGAGCAGCAGTCGTTCGAAGATCGGCTCGACTCGCGAAAGCAGCCAGATGAGAGTTTACTGTAACGGGGGCTCAAGTAAGGGGAGTGTCATTGGAGGGTACCATATTTAGATCAGGAGCGCGAAACTAGAGTCATGTTACCTACTTTCTTTCTCCAAAATGGTCTCCCTTCATCCTTCGCTGTCCCCCCGTTGATACATGTTCGAGCGTCTCGCTGCGGGTGATCCTTTGGGCCACTCAACCGTCCTTTAACACCCGTGTTTCGACATCACTGATGAGGACTTGTCCTGGCCGTCTGTGCAAGCTTGAGGTACTACCATCTATAGCAGAATCGCGAATAACGATATTCCAGATGGCTCCTATCGACATTGGAGGCATCGTCAATACAGTGACGAATGGCGCAGCGGGCGTTGCCAATACTGTGGCAAGCGGAGCTGCCGGAGCAGCTACTACCGCAGCCGATAAGGCTGGTGGTGCTGCCACTACTGCAGTGAGTGCGGTAGGAGGAGCAGCCCAGACAGCAGGCAGTGCCGTGGCGGGAGCGAGTGGCGACGTGAGCGCCGCCACCGTGAGTAGCTTTCGTTGTTCGACAGGGCATGTGTCTGACAGGCGAATCAGCAACTTGCGGGAGAGTACAATACTGCGGAAAAATTGTTCCAGAAGTATGAGTGGGTGGCCTATCTCCGTGAGTAGTTGCTCCGTATACCCACGCTAACATGTTTTGTCGCAGTTGCGGGACTCTTGGGCCTTTGCGTGCTGTACTGCGTCATCTCAATGTTTTACCACATCATCCATGGCTGTTGGTGCTGTATTAATTCGTGCGAGGGATGTATCCTCAAGTCGCACCGCGAGGTCGTGCGGGAAAAACACAAGGTGGAAACCGCGCAAAGGGGAGGCAATGCTCCGACGGGCTGCGATGCAACTTACTGCATCGCTCGAAAGTGCGATCACCTGCCGCAGGAATACAGCAGCGATGGCGAATCGATCTATGGGCGATGGGGTAGGAAGGGCGGCCGGACGGAAAACTGGATGCACTGTAGATGTTGGGGGACGAGGGCGACTTCGCCGAAGGGGGGAGCAGGGGGCGAGAAGACTTAATGAGGTGGATAGGTCAGGTGGATAAAGGCGAGGCGCGGAGGTAGGGGGTGGAGGTGAGCTGCATAGATCGGGCAGTTACAACATCCCAAGGAACTTTTTGATGTCGGCCTCGTTCTTGAATCCGACTGTTGATTGGCCGGGTCTCAGCTTTTGCTGCCTCTCGTTCTCCAAGGAGGTCCCGCACGACTCACCAAACTTGTTGGCTACTTTTCCATTCTTGAAAGCGACGACTGTGGGCAACGCCGAGATCTAAGATAAAGCAGCAGAGATCAGTTGCGTCCTCGTGGTGCACCCCGGAGAGACTCGCCTTGTACTCCGCGGCTAGCTCCGGGTGAGCGTCAACGTCGATCGTCATCAGATCGAACCCGGAGTCCGGCTGCGTGACACCCTTCAACAGCGGTGTGAGGACCCGGCATGGCTGACACCAGCTGGTATTCCCATCAGCTCCGGTTTTTCCGTGGAGCAGGGGGTGACTCACGCAGCGAAAAAGTCGACGAGGATAGGTTTGGCCGACGATTCGTTTCTGGCGATCTCATCGAATTTCTGTCCCGCATATCTCAGCTAGTTCCAATAAAGATAAGAGATAATCCCCCGCGCACCTCCTGGTTGGCATCGAGGAAATGGTCTCGGACAGGGCGGGAAGTAGAGAATGTCCGCTGAGTCAGCTTGGAAGATGTCGAGGCGATTGAGCGGGAGAATCGGAGTGCGGAAGGCATTGCTCCTTTGATGGGTTCTTGACGGCGGCTGCGATGCTGGTTTGCGTATAGGGCAAGTGAGCAAGAAACAGACTTTGACAAGGTCAGCTCATCATCTCTGTCGTCATACAAAAACACTGGCGGCGAGTGCCGCTCTCCGAGCTCGAGCCTCCACTCTGGTAAAATCTTTTAGTAGGAGGAGTTTCATCAGTCAAGTCACCTTGAACACTTGACAACTTGATCTTATAGATCAGCCGCAGCGTTTCAGAGCAGCAGAAGGAATATACTATGCCCAAAGCTAGTAAGCTCTGCTTCCCCATGCTGCTTCAACATCTGTCTGGACTGATGAGTATTTCAGAGAAGAATACGGCGCCCAATCGCAAGGTGTATGCGACACCCACCACACAGAGTGAGTCTGAGCGTCCTTGCAGATGCAGTCGAGCTAATCCAAAGGTAGAGCGGCGTGATCTCGGTGTGCCAAAACTTGGTCAGGCGAAATCTGCAACAAAGCAACAGATGCCCTACGGCAAATCCAAGGTATCTCATTCCGTCCACTCATTCAAACCCTTGAGTTCGTCTTGTCCTGACTGTCCAATAGCCTGAAGTAGCCGCAACCCTCCCACCGAAGTCTATGGCGTCGCTCCAAGCGACGTCGACGTCGACTGCAGAATCCATCAACGCGTTTGCATCGACGTCCCAGCTTCCCGACAACGAGCTCGTGGATGCGTCGTTGACCGTTCGAGACTCGTCCGCCAAGGCGTTCATGCGAGAGCTGCGAAAGGTTATCGAGCGAAGTGATGTGGTGATCCAGGTGTTGGACGCCCGTGATCCGGAGGGAACTAGGAGTCGCTGGGTTGAGGACGAAGTAAGGAAGCGAGCAGGACAAGGGAAGAAGCTGTTAGCCGTGGTCAACAAGATCGGTGAGATCGATTCCTTGTCAAATAACAGGCATTAATTGAGTCTCGCTCGTCAGATTTGGTACCGAGAGCCAATCTCGAAGCTTGGTTGCGATATCTCCGGCATTCCTTCCCGTGTATGCCATTCAAATCGTCAACCCAGGCTCAGCGTCAGCATCTCTCGCAGAACGCCGTCCCGGTCGCTCCCACCCAGCCAGCAACCATTCCGGGCCAAGCAGCGCCTGTCCTTCCACCTCTTCCAGTCACGTCATCCTCTCTCGGTGCACCTGCCCTCCTCCATCTTCTCAAACAATACGCCCTATCCACCCCACATTCTTCGTTGACAGTCGGCGTCATCGGCTATCCAAATGTGGGTAAATCGTCCCTGATCAACTCTCTCAAGCGATCCAAGGCATGTGGTGTCGCGGCAATGCCAGGAAAAACGAGGGTCGTTCAAGAAGTCGCCCTGGATAAGGGGGTCAAGATTCTGGATTGTCCCGGTGTCGTGCTGGAGGATTTCGGGCGGGATACTGAGGGCGAAGAAGCGAGGAAAAGACAGGCGGAGGTCATGTTGAGGAACTGTGTCAAGGCGGAGCTGGTCGAAGACCCTACGGCTCCGGGTATGTCGAGCTCATTGAACGCATCGAACGTAAGAGAGGGGAACTAATATCGAGACATTGCAGTCCAGGTCATCCTGGAGAGAGTGGATCCAGAGTTGCTACAGAAGCTATACAGCATACCTGCTTTCACGGATATGCGCGACTTCCTGATCAAGATTGCTCTCACGAGGGGGCGACTTGGAAAGGCAGGTCCTCTACTCTGCCGTTAGGTGCGGGGCTTACTGCTGCTATAGGGCGGCATCCCCGATCTGCATGGTTCCGCAATCTCTGTTCTTCGCGATTGGAATTCCGGCAAAATCCCGTTCCACACCAAACCACCTGCCGTCCACCCGTCTTCTGCCCCTATCGTGCCGATAGCAGGACAGGTTGGAGATGTCGAGATGGGTGAACAGGTTGGAGATGCTAGGATCCTGAATACTCTGAGTGAAGCTTTCACCCTGGATGGCCTGTTTGACGACATGGGAGATGAGGCAGCTTGGGAGGGAGAAGAGACGGCTCTTGGAGATGAGGGCATGCTGGCTGAGGAGTAGGTCGTGCTTATCCTTTAGGAAGGGAACATCAACTCATGCTCAATCAGTGCGGAGCGACTGGAAACAGCTACTGAACCGATACCCGTCACTGCGTGTGTTCCGGACTCCCCTTCTTCTTCTTCCGATGGATCCTCGACGACATTCCGGCATCCTCTCCCTTTGCCGAAAGTTGCCCTCCCCTCGCTTGCTCCGGTCAATGTACCTTTCCCCGCCCGCAACGCTCCGGTTGCTCACCCCTCCAAGCTCTTCACGCCGGAGGAGCTCGCGGTACTACCAACATTCGACCGCCAGAAGCTGAAAGCTCAGGCGAAGAAGGCCAAGAAGAGGAAATTAGCGACAGAAAGGACCGAGGGAGAGCTGATGCTTGGCTTCATGGGCATGGAGGTGGACGAAGTTGTGGAGGGTGGCGAGGCAGGGGAAGTGTCGATGGAGGAACGTCGAGAGGGAAGGAAGAGCAAGAAGGAAAAGCGAAAATTGAAAAAGGTCAGCGAGAAGAAGCAGCCGGCTGCGATGGAGATCGACGAGGATGTGCAAAAGGAGCAGGACTTCGCCAAATTCTTGGCTGGAGTTGGAGGTATGTTTGATTGGACTGGGAAGATGGGAGCGTTTCATTGACCATGCATCGCAGCGGGAGATTCGGACGACGAGTTGTAGATACATGCATGGCGACCTGACAGCCGCGATTATTGTGATGTGGCCTGAAAACCGGCCGTGGCGTGAGATGGGCTGGGAATGAGCCACGTCGGTTATTGGGCGTGATCCATGAGGGAAATAAAAGAATGGGACTGCTGATGTTCTGCTCCTAATAAATCTCATCAAATTCCTCACCGTCGCATAACCAACTCAAGGAACTCCCTAGTAACAGATCCTCAACCCAAAATGCGATCCTCCTTCGTCCTCTCTCTTGTTTTCGCTTCTGCTCTCGTCTCTGCTCTGCCGACTAGCTTTCCATCTGTGAGCTGCTTGTGATGCAAGGTTAGGATGCGCTAACCCCAAAGATCAGGTGCCCATAGCCGACAATCCTTCGCTCGGTTCTCCTATTGTCGTTGGCGTCAGCGGAATCATCGATGGGGTTCCGACGACCGGAGCCCACCCTGTAGTCTCGACTGCATCGCCACTCCTCGCGCAACGTGCATCGTCCATCGATGGCCTCCCGGTAGCCTTTGAGACGATCGTGAAGAGTGCTACCCCGAAACGGCGTCTCGACCTCGAGTCCCCTTTGGGCGATAATCAACGTGGTCAGCAAAGACGAGGGTTGACGTTACTCGGCAGCGACAGCATCGTTGGGAAGACTGGGGGGCGCGACGAGCACGGTACACAGAGAAACGCTCAACCGATCGTGGTGGACGCACTTGCTTCGCTGAGGCAGGGCACGTGGAAAAGAGATGATGGGGCTCTAATTGAGGTATGATACTTTGACGAAGAAACCGAAAACTAGCTGATGTGCCGCATGCTGCATAGACACAAGAGATGAATGGCAAACAGTACGAGGGAGCCCAGGAACTGACGGACGAGGACGATGAGCCTTATTGGTATTAGCTGCTCGGTTTCTATGCGGATATGTTTCTCATAGATCAATAGATGGACAGTGGACAGAAGACCTGAGCGTCATGTAGATGATTGGCCAAGACGTCTTGAATGCAGATATATATGGCAGTCGACAGTGCTGTGGGCTGCCGAGGGTTAGTGGACGACCTCCACCTTGACTTTTCGGAATGTTTAAACGACCCTGAAAGACTATTGACTCGACCTTGCTTCTCATCTCATCTCTTTGTAATCGTTCTCTCTCGCACGATGCCCACCTCTACTATGCTGGCCAAGACTATCCCGCTCGGCTCCTCCGTACCTCCCATGACGGCACACGCGATCTCGGTCTCGTTGCCCCTGTGGGCGGACAATATCGCTTATGAGGAGGGAGATAAACGAGTCACCGACAAGATGGAGACCGGGTATCCCCGTTTCTTCATTCACAGGAGCATCCAAAAGGTTCGTCCGACGTCTTCGCCTCCAGCAGACCTTCGGACTGACGCTGTCTCAGCTCGCCGCGCTGTGTGTTGCCAAATTCGGTAAAGCCGACGATGA
The DNA here is from genome assembly GCA_035521475.1 of Tremellales sp. Uapishka_1. Classification (NCBI taxonomy): domain Eukaryota; kingdom Fungi; phylum Basidiomycota; class Tremellomycetes; order Tremellales; species Tremellales sp. Uapishka_1. The sequence continues at coordinate 23,536 of JASZXS010000117.1, read as the reverse complement.
GCAGTGTATCCTCTTGCCGTCCGCACAGACTGCGTCCAATGGCCGCGATTTCCTGGCCGCGCAAACGCCATCTATCCCAGCTCGGATCGTTGAATTTGCGATATGTCCCTCGAGCAACTTCTCGAGCTCGCCGACGGAATCTGAGTTCTCGCGAGCGGCTGCGTCGGTGGAAGTGATTGAGCTGCAGATCTTGCTGTTCGACAAGGCCAACTGGTCGTTCGCCAAAGCGTTCTGGCAGCACACCGGCGATGGTATATCTTCACGGATGGCAGAGAGGGCGCTGGCGCTGCTGGGCGAGACACCCGCTGGAAAGGAGAAGGAGAACGGTCATAAGGTGGAGACGAATACCAAATCAAAATACTCCCGAAACAGTCATTACTCCAGACGCGGTCCATCCATCACCTCGACCCCTAGTAGCCCTGCCATCCCACAGGGAGCTGTTGCCGAAGAAAACCTTACGCCGGATCTTTCCACCTACCTTGAAGAACGATACGGTCGAAATCTACCCCTTGCCAGTGCTCCCTTGGCGAAACAAGCGCTGAAGCGGCGTATCGCCGGAGGTCTGCTGCCGAGTGACGAAGATTTCGGACAAGCAGAGGATCTAGCTAGAGGAGCGGGGTCAGGCAAGGCTGCTGTTCAAGAGGAGGACGTGTACCTGTACCCCGGTGGAATGAGCGCCATCTGGCACGCTCACAACATTGCTAGAGTCGCGAGGCGGCAAGCAGGAGAACCGGAGGGAAAGAGTGTTTGCTATGGGTGAGTGACGCGACATCAGCACACATATTCATGATGCTGAACACCCACAGATTCCCGTATACGGATACGCTGAAGGTCATATCGAAGTGGGGACCGGGCAGTCACTTCTTTGGTGTCGGTGGATCGGAAGAGATCGACACTCTGGCGGATCTGCTGGCCTCCCGCGATGCTTCGACGCCGAGGATCCTTGCTCTCTTTGCAGAATTCCCCTCGAATCCATTACTGAGGAGTCCCGACCTGGAAAAGCTGAGAAAGCTCGCCGATCAATACGGATTTTATATCGTGATCGACGAGACCATTGGAAACTTTATCAATGTAGAAGTCGCGACGTTCGCGGACATCATCGTCAGCAGTCTGACAAAGATCTTCAGCGGTGATGCCAACGTCATGGGCGGAAGGTAAGTCTAGAACGATGTCTATGTGGAGCACGGGTGCTAAGCTTCGAGTTTAGCTTGATTTTGAACCCCAATGGACCGCATTATGAGGTATTGAAGAGGGCCATGGCCGAGGAGTACGAAGACAACTACTATCCCGAAGACGCCATCTACATGGAGCGAAATTCTCGAGACTACCGAAGTCGTATCAAGCGAGTCAACGATAACGCGAGCCTCGTCACAGATTATCTTTACTCTCGATCTCTCGCTGACCAATCTACCCCGGCCGAAGGCAAGGTTATCAAGGAGGTCTACTATCCCAAATTCACGACTCCCGAAAACTACGCGAAGTGTCAGCGTTTCCCGACCACGGGAAAGGGAGGATTCGGGGGCTTGTTTTCGATCACCTTCACAACGCTCGAGGCCTCCAAAGCATTCTACGATACCCTATCTTGCGCAAAGGGCCCATCTCTCGGAACGAGCTTCACCCTTGCTAGTCCCTACACGATCTTGGCGCACTACCTCGAGTTGGATTGGGCGGCAAAGTACGGTGTCGAAGCTGGTCTGGTACGGATCAGTGTAGGACAGGAGACCGCGGAGGTGCTCAGGTCGTGGTTCCATCACTCCGTAGAGAGTGCAGAGGCCACGCTGAAAGGGTAGGGTCAGGTTTGTGACGACGTCGTACATCTTCCGCAAAACATTGTAGAGTTAGAAAAGTAAAAGGTTGCATCAAGATGAAGGGGCTAGGAATAATGTCCATGAATAGTCGTGAAAGAAAGCATGACAGATAGGGGTGGTCGGCCGTTGCTCAGGATGCTTTAGGAAAGACTGCAATGGCTAGCAAGGTTAGCTGTGTTTGCCGGGTTTAAACTCACTTTTCGCCAACAAGGAAGACACGTTTGAACTCGCAGTAACGCCGTTCTTGTTCAAAGATGCGACCAGATTGTTCGTGCCTGAAGCAGCCGTTCCCACTGTGCTGAACATGGTCGCAAGCGCTGCATCGAATTGACCGCCGTAGCTTTTGAAGCTGGCAGAAGATGACACCGAGGTCGGAAGGTTCTTGATGTAGTTGTTGACGCTTTTGACCAGCTCGGCAGTGTACTCGGCGAGAGTGGCCGTGCTGACGCTAAAGCAACGCGGATTAGCTTGGCGGCTCTGAGCAATGATGTTCCGTATCTACATACGTCTTGACAAGCTGGGGATACACAGCGGCCGCCGAGGTGATGTTTGCGACGATGTCTTCCGCCTCGGATAGGGAGCTGGTTTTCAAGGACGACTGAGGAAGAATCAGTCCCCTATTCTGATGCAGAGGAGAGGAGCAGCTTACCAAATAATCGATCCAGTTGTTCAGAGAAATGAGGGAAAGCGGGATGGGTGCCGTCCCGGTAGATACGATCGCGCTGGAAGTGGACGAAGCTTTGGCGGAAGAAGCCGAGGCTGATGAGGAGATGTGTAGTGCGGATGACGGGGCTGAAGACGTCTTGAGGATCGATACCGAGACGGTAGACGGCGATGCACTGTGGGATGCCGAAGACGAAAGCGAACTCTTGGCAGAGGAGGAATAAGCCGTCGAGGCAGTTGAAGATTTAGCCGCCGAGGCAGACGATAGCGAGGTCGCTGAGTGTGGGATGGACGTGGAAACCGAGGAGTGCCCGACCGCTGCCGAGGAGAGACTAGTAGCCCCAACCTTTATCGACGTGCTCGAATGTGAGGCCGAGGGAGAAACAACAGCGACGGGAGCAGCGAAAGCCAGGGCTGGGAGGAGGGCGAATACGAGAGCAAATCGCATGGTGGTGACGATTGGTTGAGAGTAAATTTCCGTACAGCTGTGATTGGCGTATCAGAACGATAAGACGTCCGGCGCCGACTTAGACAGATCAAAGGAATGTGAGGGGGAAGGAAAGTAGTGGCCGTGTCGTGAATGGGGAACAGAGAATAGAGAAGAAAAATGCAAGAATATGATCTCCATCTCCAAGTCTCCGATTACCTGGGAAGCGATGACTCGCCGATCTTCCTTGGCGCCCAGGCCATTACACTCAGAGACTATTACGCAGACGCCTCTATTTCTGCCTACCGTGACAATCTGAAACTTGCATCGAATCCGGACGTCGATCATTCAGGGGTCGACTCGGAGTAGGCTTCTATCAGGAACGCCACCGTAACTAAATTCAGATTCCGGAATATCTGTCCCAATCTGGCAATTCTCATAAGGCTAGATTGTTGAGCCTCCCATCATTGCCGTGGGCTCCGTTGTTGGAGAACAGATTGAAGCGGGAGGGATCATCATATAGCCTGATGCATAGTAATTTATATATTATCCAATTATCAGAGCTACAAGATCCTAAACACCAATACAAACAAGAGGTAACCAAAATGAAGCAAATTTATTGTCCGTAAGAAAGCAAAAGATGAGGGAAGGGGGCAGACAAACTTCTAAATTGTATAGCGCTGCAGGCTTCGTCTATTTAGATGTTGACACTGATCGTAGGAGCGGGAGGGAAGACCGCGATAGCTAAAATATCATTAGTTCCTGAGCTGCGCGGCGGAGAAGCGAATACTCACTGCTGCCAAGCAAGGCGTTCAAGGCCGCGGCGGAAGTCATGCCATCGGCGTACAAGTTCTGAGCGAGAGAAGTGGTTCCAATGCTCGATGTCTGCAGGCCAGCGAAGATGGTGGCCAAAGATGCATCGATTTGTGCGTAGACGGTCGCGAGTCCTGCGATACCTTTAACCGAGGTGGGAAGATTGTTGAAGTAGGAGTTCAAGTTGGCGGTCAACGATGCGACGTAAAGAGCGGTAGCTTGGTAGTCGGGGGCAGTGTCACTGAGGTGGATCAGCTTTGGCTTTTGGTGATTCGCAATAGGTACACTCACGCTCGAATGGCAGCAGGGTAGTAAGCAGCAACGGCCGCGAGGTTGCTTTCGAAGTTCTGGATGGCGGTGATAGCATCAGGGGTGGAGAGGGGTTTCAAGTTGGCCTGGTGTATGTGTCAGTCGAGACTTACTGAGAATCGGCGAGGAAAGACTCACGGCATAGTTGCTTAAATCAGAGAAGATCGTGGCAGCAGTTCCGGTCTGAATAGGAGCGACAGCGCCGCTGATCGTTCCGGAAGCCCGAGCAGATCCAGAATTGACAGCGACCGAAGCACCGTCGACCAGGCTGACAATGGCGCTGGACGCAAGAGGTGCGGCCGACGCACCACCCTTGAGAAGCACAGTGGCGGAAGCGACGACCGAGGTGGGGACAATGGGTCCGATGGAGAGTGAACCAGGAGTGGCCGAGATCGAGAGGAACTCAAGTGGAAGGGATGATGCGGAAGGACCAGCGGCGGAAGATCCGACGGACAAGGCGGTGAACGAAGCGACTCCGACAGTGTTCGAACCAGCACCAACTCCAAGAGAGGGAAGGCTGACGACGAGCGAGGGTGCTGCGAGGGAGAGCGATGGCAAGGTGACCGTGGGCAGGGCAGGAAGCGAGATCGAAGAGAGCGCTGGAAGCGAGATCGAAGGAATCGCTGGGACCGAGACAGAAGGAAGAGCAACGGACGAGATCGCAGGGAGCGAGATCAACGACAGCGAGGGGAGAGCCACAGATGAGATCGCAGGGAGCGAGATTGAGGACACTGCAGGCAGCGACACCGAGGGAATAGCTGGGATGGAAGCAGAGACTGCTGGGAGCGAAACCGAGGGGATCGCTGGGATCGAAGCAGAGATTGCTGGGAGCGAGACCGAGGGGATCGCTGGGATCGAAGCAGAGACTGCTGGGAGCGAAACCGAGGGGATCGTTGGGATCGAAGCAGAGACTGCTGGGAGCGAAACCGAGGGGATCGCTGGAATCGAAGCAGAGACAGCCGGAAGAGAAACCGAAGAGATCGCTGGGATCGAGGCAGATACCGCCGGGAGGGAGATGGAGGAGACTGCGGGGACCGATGCGGAAATTGCCGGAAGGGAGACCGAAGAGATCGCAGGGATCGAGGCAGAGATGGCCGGGAGGGACACGGAGGATACTGCCGGGAGAGAGACCGAAGAGATCGCTGGGATCGAGACGGAGGACAAAGCCGGGAGGCTGATCGAGGGGACCGCAGGGAGCGAGGCCGACAGCGCCGGGAGAGATACCGAAGAGATGGCAGGGATCGAGACGGAGGACAAAGCCGGGAGCGAGACCGAGGGGACCGCAGGGGGCGAGACCGAAGGAAGAGCCGAAACCGAAACCGACACAGACGGCACCGCTGGGATCGAAGGCGAAATAGTCGGTAGGGCGACGCTCGCGGTGGAAATCGAGATCGAAACCGCGATGGGGGGTGTCACCGAAGGCAGAACAATACCTGAAACAGAGACTGCTACGGGCAAATCAATCGAAGGAAGTCCTGTAGAGACCGATGGAGCTGCAGATGCAGAGACCGACGATAGCGCAGGAAGGGAGATCGACGATAGCGCTGGCAAGGAGACTGAGGAGACCTGTGGACAGATTGTCAGCTGCGTTCAAGTTCTGTGAAACACAATGTCTTACCTTGGGGAGAGCCACTGAGACCGAAGAGATCGCCGGCACGGAAACGGAAGAGATCGATGGAAGAGAGATCGACGAGACCGCGGGGAGAGAGATCGACGAGACCGCCGGGAGAGAGACTGAAGAGACCGCCGGAAGGGAGACCGCCGGGATGGAGGCGGAAACTGAGGAGATCGCCGGAAGAGAGACCGCCGGTAGAGAGACGGAGACTGAGGAGACCGCAGGCAGGGAAACTGCAGGGAGAGATGCGGAGATCGAAGAGACCGCCGGGAGGGAGATCGCCGGGAGAGAGATCGCCGGAAGGGAGACCGCTGGGAGGGAGACCGCCGGAAGGGAGACCGCCGGGAGGGAGACTGTCGGCAAAGAGGCGGAAATCGAGGATACCGCCGGGAGTGACACCGCAGGGAGAGAAACGGAGACCGAGGACACCGTGGGGAGGGAAACAGACGAGATCGCCGGCAGAGAAACCGACGAAATCGCCGGGAGAGATACCGAGGAGACCTTGGGGAGGGAGACCGAGGAGATCGCTGGAAGAGAGACCGAGGAAATCGCCGGCAGAGAGACGGAGACCGAGGACACTGCAGGGATCGAGACAGAGACCGAGGAGACCGCAGGCAGGGATACGGATGAGATCGCAGGGAGCGAGACCGAAGAGACCGCCGGTAGAGAAACCGAAACGGATGAGACCGCTGGAAGCGAGACTGAGGAAATCACCGGGAGAGATACCGACGAGACCTTGGGGAGAGAGACCGAGGAGACCGCGGGAAGCGAGACCGAGGAAATCGCTGGGATGGACACTGACGAGAGTGATGCAATAGAGATCGAGGAGGCCGCGGGGAGCGAGACCGAAGAGACTCCTCCAGCAGCGGATTTGGCGGACGAGGAGACTGCAGTAGCGGACGGAGGGGAGACCACACTGACTTCGATGATGCTTGGGATCCCAAAGTTGAGGGGTGCTGCCGAAGCAAGGAGGGGGAGGAGGGCGATGAGGGCGGCGTACTTCATTATCGAGATTTGGTTTTGGGGTTCGGTGTATCGATTAGTGGTTGGCGGTGTGGACGGCCGGCGTCGTCAGAAGTGTTAGTATGGAGAGTTGACGTGTGAGAGCTTCAGATGGAGAAGAGAGAATCAGAGCTGGGCGGTTTGGACCGTGCTTTATACCTTGCATCGGTGATTGTCAGTCGACCGAATGGGTGCATAGCTCGATTGATATAGAAATGCTTGAATGCCGCAATCTGTTTGAGCCTCTTGCGATCATACGAGACGCCTTTGCGATGATCAATGTATGACCTGGCTTGATCGCCCATTGCTGCGTCTCTTCTGCGTGAATAAGAGACACTCATCAGTATTCAGTTGGATAACGTCTATGCTTTGAACGAAATCCACCAGTCTTGCCTGAACCGTTTCCGGATCCACCAGTCCATTGAAATGATTACCCAATAAGGTAATGTGGCGGAAGTCGGCCGGTAGATGAAAGTGGGAATGTGCCTACTTTACTTTGCGGTGTCTCTTGTACGTGCTCAAGTGAAGCGATGGCGATCAAATAGCATGGGGCGTATGCCTGGATCCCTCCTCTATGCGAAACTGATAGCCAATACGATCGACTCGGCGAAACGTGCTTGAAAGTCCGCTTAGTGTGTTCGGAGGCGGCATAGCGTTCTGCGGCGCACTAGTGTCGTTTCGGAGATGGTCACAAAGACGGGAGATTCGCAGCGAGGTGAAACGTCGAGCCCCCCATACAGACTCGCAGAACGATCGACGCGTCATGTGTGGGGGGTGCTGCGTGCCACATTCCGCCATATCGAGCCAACTATCATGCTTACTGACCCTGTCGTAGCTACTACTAGCATAGGCCAAAGCCACATCGTCAACCCCTCGCTCGGGGGAAGCTGCCCATGCTCTGCGTTAGAAATAGCTCGAGTGAGCGTGGGAATGGTTGGCAAAGAGGTTTGTATGGTACCACGTATGTCGTCGCCGAAAATGGGGATAGTAGGTTGATCCCGCCACCATATGTGAGGATCAGTGCTCGATAGCAAGTCCTCTTTCTGTAGATACCGTACCCCTATGCGGCCATACAACAGGCTGAAGGTGCAACTTGACTTGATCGTGTGCGGAGAAGTCATAGCTCGGTTTGGGCAGCCATTTGCATACCCTTTGCTTAGGGCTACGCACATTTACTTTCCCCCCTTTTTTTCTCGACTGTTGCACTAAATTCTTTACTTTTATTCTTCCTCGACTGCTATTTACGAAGGTAATTAGCGCATCTTCGATGCTAGTTTGCGTAGTTGTCAAGCGTGGCGTACTTGCAGAGGTATTTCTCGTATACGGGCAGCTCCGTCGCAGAATGTCAAGGCAGCTCAGTTCATATGAGAGGTATCCAATACAGCGTGGTACATGACTACAACGTGGTACATAACTACAGCGTGGCACTGAACTACGGCGAGACTAGAGAAACGGCCGCGAGCCACCTCGAAGGATATGATTCGCTGTTAAAATCCGTCAGCCAGACCGAATCTCGATAGTGATTTTCCAGAGGACTCACTCTTTGACAGTAGCTTTGACTGATTGGCCTTCCGCGGGTAATTGGCTTCTTTCAACGCGGACGCAAGTTGATGCTCCCCATTGGGGATGCGATGAAATGCTCGGACCATGGATACCAAGTGATCGTCGATAGCGCTTGCGCCCGCCATCAGCTCTGTATGGGTGGATAGGAGGCGAGGGGGAAGCATCAGGAGAGCCATGTTGGTCTTGGCAAGTAGGCGGGCGAGATGCGTCTCGGCATGTGCGGAGCGGTGAGGGCTTCGTTGGTGCATGATCAGTGAGCCGCAGCTAGAGCGACCGATGAGCCGACTCACTTGCGCAATGCCAGTGCAAACGAAGAGTCCGCGGAACGGAAGCCAGTCACCAGGCGGACGATCGTATGGTGTTTCGGTACGACGCCCGCAGGCATTGCGGCCTACGATACCGTCAGCTTCCTGGCACGTACGAGATAGGAGCGGGCTCACCAGTAATCTACCCACATGCTGGAATGCAGCTGCCATCTCCTCTCTCGCAGCCACCGGCGCCACGAAAACAGCCGATCGTCTCTTGTCGGCCTTTGCCTTATCATGTACATGACCGATTGGCGCTGGGCTGATTGGCCGAGCGGCTCCCGCCGGGACCAGCACGTCCAGCGAGTGGTCATCACGAGTGGCTAGAGGTGCGGCCAGGGCGAGTGTAGCCAGAGATAACAAGATGACAGTCGGAAGTTTCATCTTCGAAGAATGCTGGTGTACTCGGAGTCGGGGATTCGATGGTGATGGGGAAACGAAACCGGAATGGTGGATCCAAGGACGAAGGCAGGGGGTTGGGAAGCAGAGAGAATTGAGCGCATCTTATACCCTTTCGAACCTTCCTCGCCGCTTGCCCACCTCACGGGCAGCGCAATCCTTACCAAAGAGATGCATGGCCTCATTCTGCTCTATCCGGTGCACGAGTCTTCTTGGCAAGGGCGTGGCGATCTCTCCACGGGGAGTTGTTCCGAGAACCTTAATTAAGCTTGGTTGCTGTTCTGGGTTGGCTGTCTCCTTCGCTAATGAAAAGGCGGGGAACATCCGCTTCCCCTGAGATCCGACGTCAGTGACGATCCCGCCGCTATAGATCTGCGAGAAAGGAGTAGAAAAGGCAGGTGAGGGGCTGCACGTGGCGCCTTGATTGGGCGCTCTTGGCGGGCAACGGTAGATACGGTTGTGTCTCGCATGCCCATAGGCGTCCGAGGCGTAGGCGGATCGTATCTTTCGTGGCGCCTGTCAGGAGGGATATATCGCTTGTAGTTGGATAGGAGCAGCTCCAGTGACTCGGAGAGGATACCGTCTTCGCTGAAGTAAGAGTTGCGGAGGCAAATTTGGAGGGGAAGTCTCTGCAACAAGGAGTTTAGGTTGTCTCCCGAAACGTTGCGGCTCCCGGCGGAATGCAGAGGGTGCGTATGTCGATCATCAGTATCAGAAGGGTGAGTGAGTTAGAAGATATGAACCGCTGGTCCTTGTGGACGATGGGAATGTTCCTACGGCAAAGATGGCGATTGAGATCTTCGAGGTAGTGTGCTTATTGTAACGACGGACCCTGTCCTGGTCTCTCCGAGGCTTGTTACGGGCGACCATCCACAAAGTCAGACACAGGCGAGTCATCAAAGCTATTACTGTACTGCATATAACAATCCAGTGTAGCCTACTGCAGTGTTTCTCCGCCCCACGCCCTCAAGTACCCCTACGGCTCCGATAGCGTACCCGAAGCTGCCTCAAAGGCCATAACCAGGACAAAGGCTATCACCATCATCAGCGGTGACCTGATATCGCTGCCAAAGGACTCACTCTTCGCAAGGGGATACCGACAGCCCCCTTGAGTTAGAGGATCTTTGGCGCGTAGATGGGCACATAGACTGAGGACGGGAGAGCGATCGGCATGGACGAGATAGACGGGAGTGTCGTGACGGAGACCGCAGCAGCCGTAGACACGCCGAGGTCGAGCTCGATCGGGACGGGCGCGGCGAGAGCGAGAGCGGGAAGGACGGCAAAGAGGATGGTGAATAGCATGTGGGCTGACTGATGGGCTGGTGCGAAGAGAGGTCTAAGTGGTGATTATGGTTGACGCGTGTGTGAGGTGAGAGAAGAACAAAAGAGTGTGGGTACGAGTCTGTGCTTTGTATGTGGGTTTGATGGCTGCTATCGATATGATATGACGGAAGACCCGCTCGATTCGTGGCATCCGCTTTATACCTCCCAACCAGCTCGTCTCGTCCCGAACCGTCCGTACCTCTACTGTGCGACGCAATTAGTCTCTCCCCAGTAGCGTACAGAAGCGCCTCGAAGTATTTTCGATCGACAATCGATCACTCTGCAGAAGCCGTATGCATGCATTCAGACGCTTCCTAGAGTTGGAGAAGGTGAATCAAGCCTCGGACGCCAGGGTTTACGAGATCGGACAATTGATTCTGATAGCTCCGAAATCGGGCAAGGGTAATTTGGGATCTATTCGCTGCCGGATCTTCTCGCTTGATGATCCCGTAGACCGTTTCTATAGTACACAGCTGACGAGTGGGCAGACGGGCTCCAGGTGTCATCTCCGCGTAATGCAGTAAAAACAAGCAAAAGCTGCAAGTGCTTTTCTCAAATCGCAAACACACGGTCCATACATATAGCTCCTCCAAGCCTTGTGAAAATCCGTCATTACGTGGAGTCTCCTCAGAAATTATCATCCCACGCCGGACCCATCTGTTCATCTCGTCACCTGACCGTCCTACTCCCAGCGTCTCCACACTGCTTGGCCCGCACCATCCTGTCCGGACAAGGGATCATTTCGCCTTCTCGCTGCCTGCTCGTCCAGCCCAGGAGCCGCTGCATCAACCACTCCGCCACGCCTTCTCCGGGTAGCGGGCGGATCGTCTCGACTTCGTGTGTTGTGATCAAGCCCGAGTACGGGGAGAGAGTGTAGAGTGAAGATGTCTGCCACGTGGCTTCCTACGAAGGAGGAAAAGGAAGAATCAGTCTTTGCAATTATGGTATTTGGAGGGCGCGACCTACCTTGTGAGGTGGTAATCGTGGGGTACCGTGAGCGGAGAGCAGGACCCGAATCTGCTTGTAGCGGTGCGTCGGAAGCGGTCTTCGGGTGAGTACGGCGGCGGGGGAGGTCGATGGAGTGGGATTCGGATTGATGGCGAGTTTGTTGAGCGTGATGTGGAGATCGGAGTGGAATGCTGGAAGGGGAAGACATCAGCGATCAGGTCTGAGATTCATTCACATCTGGGACAGAGCTGGAGGAGATAGCTGGCAAGAAACCCACCATGCATGCCGTTTCTCGCAATTGAAAAGGCCATCGAGTATGCCTGAAGCGAGGATATCTACACGGTGCTAGTGTGAGCAAGGTAGCCTACTTCGCTGGACGGACCGACCCACTTTGAGTGGGAGCGGCGGCGGTAAACGCAGCACGACGTTTCGGCTGTACACGTCGGGTGGAAACATGTCGTGATCCAGTCCTGCCGGGTTGAAGAGGTGCGGGAGCGAGTCCCGTAGATGCATGGTGGCCTTGCCGACCCGGAGCCCAAATTCGCGGTCGTCCACCTCTTCCTCGTACTTGTTTCCTCCTCCATGTTTACCCGGCGCGGGAGGTGATGTGAAGAACGGAGTGGGAGAGTGCGAGTGGGTAAGAAGCGAGAGCGATCGGGCGTACGGCGGGAGCTGGATGTGTGAGCTGGATGCTATGCATGTGCGGAAGGAGGATGCCGGGTTCATGATGCGTACAGCGATGAGATGACATGAGGCCGATGCCGCCCACCGCTGCAAAAGTTGACAGAGGAGCGGAGTTCAAGGTGAATCTCCGCCCCTCTGAGGCGTCTTTGTCACGTGGCCAGATGTCGCCTTGGTGGGAATCGTCGGGGTAAGGAAGATTACATAATGAAGGCACTTGGAATGGGAGGAGGCCTATCTACGAGGAAACGGAAGAGGCAGATCATCCATCGTCCATTCAGCCCAACCCGTACGGCATATCTCTAGAGCATGAACCATGTCGCATGGCAGCTCCCAGACGCTGAGCATTCAGTCAATCAGTCGTTCGTGTCTCAGCATCACTGACCAGCAGACTGAATACCACCCCCTGGAGACACCGGGACGCCACGGCTGACCCCCGAAAGTGGAAAGCGAACAAGCTTCTCCAGGCACGCGCGGAAAAACATTCAAATGGCTACCGCAGGAGCCTGGCGACGGTGCATGCATACGGGTCGGTCACCGTCTCTCACAGGCGGATGCATCCAATCACCACACCCAGACTCGTTTCATATCACACCTCCATCCACGCAGTCGAGTTTGCCCAAAAGATCAGCAAGCAAAGCCATACCCGCGGGATCAGCTTCTGAAACCCCCAAAATCCAACTCGATCCACCACTGTCACGCAACTCGCGCGCCTCCTTTCCGTTCGATTTCCTCCCCATTCTTTGCCCCACGGCCATGACAAATCCGTCCTCCCCTCCTCGGCTGGGCCTGTCGCACCGCTCCAACTCGATCTCAACGATTCTCACCATTCCGACATCACTCAACACGCCCTCGCTCTTCCCCACCTCCTCCATCCCGACCATCGACACGCTCAACCTCTCCCACATCCTCAACGGCGAGACATGCCCGCCCATCTCGTTCCCCGACTTCTCCGCCTTCATCACCCACAAAGAGTACACGTCCGAGAACCTGCTCTTTGTGATCTGGTTCCGGTCGTACCGCGCGCGCTTCAACGAGCTCCCCGACGAAACGAAGCACGCCGTCCCGGTGCCCTCGACCAAGCTCGGGGACCGGTACGATATTTTTGGGTACCTCGACCGCGCGATGGAGGAGCAGCGCGTGCACGGCGAGCGCGAGATCCAGCTCGCGCCCGAATCGCTCGTCAAGACCGAAGAGAGCCATACCAAGCACAAGGGGATCAAGGTCAAGCGGCTCGTCGTACCCCCACAGCATCATTTCACGACTTGCGAGTGGACGCCCGAAGGTGGAGCGTGCCAATGTCAATCGCATCCAGACTCGAAGTCCAAAAAGAGACACCACCACCATACCCCGAAACCGATCCTCCATCACTCGACCCTGCATCCACCGCTCCCGCCCATGGGTACGACCTTTCTCCCGCCCAAGGATCAACCGATGCGCGAAGAGGCCCAGAGGGCGTTCGCAACGTTTGCCAGGAAGGGCGGAAGCAGAGAACTCGGTATTGGGGAGGATATCCGAGAGTACACGAAAAAGGCTCTGGAGCGAAGTACCGCGCCCGAGACGGTGCGTTTGACGCGGACCATTGCGGAATTCTCAGACTGATGTTGGTGCCTTACTTCCAGTTCCTGCCGCTCTATGAAGAGATCTACCAGGTGATCGAGTCGCAGTCGCTCCCGCATTTCTTCTCGTATGCCAAGACGAATATCAACCGACCAAAACAACTGTTCTGGTGAGTGGTTTTTCCGATCCTGGTCTTCGCTGCGTTTCTCGTCCCCATCCCTTTTCGATGTTCAATCCTTCAAGACTTCGAAGATCTCGTCACTCTCCGGCCCCGTGTATTACGGCCTGGTCTTGTACTGTAATGGCGCTAATCGTACCCCGGCGAGACCCCTTTCACCCTATCCTCCAGTGCCTGTTCACGTTCCTTCTCGACCGCTGCTGACTCTCCTCCAGGTACATTGTGGGCATTATCGACTTCTGCCTCGGCCTCCTCATCTACCTCTCCATCACCTTCCTTCTCCCGCGCCATCCCTTCGGCTACCGCGCCTACCGCCTGTTCTCCCTCATCTTCCTCTCCTTTGGCGCGATGCAGATGTACTCTGCCCACCTTGGTTTCTGCTCCCAAGTATGGGGCCGGTCCTCGCGCCAGATCCGTCCGTGGGAAATGGACGAGCACTCGGATTCTGACTCGGACCACGAGCTCATCCAGACCCCGCCCTCGGGGTCCGCGCGCAAGATGAGCGCCGCCCCAGGCGTGGACCTCGATTTCGATTTTGATGCGCTCCCGCTCAACGATCTCGGCGGTACCATCGCTTCTCCTGTCGGTGAGACCCAACACGGCCCCAAGGAGATCACGAGCTGGATGGTCGATACGGCGATCCCGTCCAAGGAGGACGAGATGACGGATTTCCAGCGCCAACAACTGGATCTCCGACGACCGACGTTCGTCCATCCCCCAAGCTCGGACCTCGTCTTCCCCGCCAAGCACCACGCGACCGACGTCTCGGTGGGCGTTGTGAAGACAGAAAAGAAACCCAAGATCTTTGGGCCGGAGAAACTGGTCGAGGACCCGCGGATCAAGAAGCTGTACGACGACATCATCACCAAGATACTGGTCGTCGGCGGGGCGGTGGCGGTCGTCGGGGTGGTACTGTGTCTGGCCGTCCCGATGGGTGGAAAGGCGTAAGATCGGATCATCACGGAACAAGAGATGGCTTTTAAGCATGGCCGTTCGGATGAGGGGGCTGGGCGTCGGGTCATCTTGGGATTTGAGATTTGGGCTGTCGTTCTATTTGTTTTGGGCGGGGCGGGGGCGAAGTGTAGGGTGTATTTATACTAGAGTTCTTTTGATCCGTTGTCCATCTCCATCTCTATCATCTATCCAACGATTCAATGTATATCGTTGATTTCCTCCTTCCACGATCCCCACCAGATCTCGACCCTGCCCTCTGCTCCCTCTTCGCTGCCGACCACGTCGTCGATCTTCCGCAGCCGGACACCCTTCTGCGTCAACATATCCCACAGGTCCCGCTCGGAAGGATCGCGCTCTTTGTAGGCTAGTAAGAGCGGTGGGCGATGCTGCGTCGCAATGAGGGCAGAGAGGGTCGCGATGAGCGAGGGGAACGAGGCAGTGTTGTACGTCACGTCGGCGGCGCTGGACATGGTCAGTGAGATGCCGGGCGGGTTGAGGGGTCGGGACTCACACGATAAGGTGGGGCGCGAGCGTGTCCACCCAGTCGGGAAGCGGGCTGTCCCAATCGAGGACCCTCGCTTGGACACGGACGCTATTCAGCGCAATGTTCTCCTCCATGAGGTCGATGGCGGAGCCTAGAGGGACGATGACATTAGCCTACTTCCTGGGGTTCGAGTCCTGATGCGACATACCCAGATCCGTAGCGACTATCTCGTGCGAATGGGTCGACGCCGAGAGGATCTTCGACAGCGCTATCGAGACCAGACCGGTCCCGCTTCCTGCGATCTTTGCGTTCAGACGGACCGCACCCTCCTACATCCGTATGATAGGAACTCACCGATTTCCAAGACATTGCAATCCCGGTGGAGAATCTCGTACACGGGCCTTAGGGATACCGGCCGCGAAAACAAGAGCGACGAAAGGGCGATTCCCGAGTCCCAGATCTTCTGCTCGTCAGGTGATCAGCCATCACTCCGGCAGAGCACGCAGCAGGCCACCACCACCTACTTTATCGAGATCGAAAGACGTCTGCTCGATGATCTTGAGTTCGCGCCATTCTCGCCGTATGCGCGATTGCTTGACGACCTCCTTGTCCTTCTCCTTTTCTTTGCCCTTTCCCTTGGCTTTCCCGATACCCTTCACGATGCCGCCTGCGCCCTCCTTTTCGCGCACGATCTCGATCCCCTCGCTCCACACGCCCATGATGCTCAGATCTGCGATCGATCCCCCGTCGCATGCTTCGTTCGCAAATACGCCTATACGCCATGTCTCGCCGATACGCGCTTGCGAAGGCAGCTCGACACTGAGCGCTTTGTAGGTGCTCTCCGGAGGGCTGAACGTCGTCAGAAGCTTTGGAGGCAGAGGGGCAGCGCAAGATGGGGACAAGAGCTGGAACGTGTAGTAGAGGGTCGTGGGCGCATAGCGTATCCTGCGAGAGGTTAGGGGATTGAGCGAACGGGAAGAGGGAGCCGGACACACTCTGTTCGGAGGTCGTTGGCGATTTGAGGGGTGAGGATTAGTGGCTGGTGGGGAGAAAGAGAGACGGGCGGTGCGCGGAGGAAGGAGATGTACCAGTACATCTTGGAGCGAGGGGAGATGGTGGTGGTCGTACAGGACAGTCGAGGGTGGAAAGCGAAAGTGGAGGTTTCTCGACTTTTTCCGCTGGCAGTTCAATAGAGACATCTCCAAGTGCAAAGGCCGAGGGACAACCAATTGATGATATGCATATGGAGTGGACCGTGAAAATCGTACTGCCCATAACCCGAGCGTGGCCCCTGACCTGACTCCCCTCGACTCTATACGGTGGTCCTACTGCTTCCTCCTTGAAACCCGGAATCTCATGCTCAATCGCCACTCCTCGTTATGGGCTAGCGCTCTCCGCCTTGCTCTGCGTGGATGGTATCTCGCTTCTCGCCTCGGCCTTCCATCTGAACCGACCATGAGCTCTCCGACTTGCACCATCGACCAAAACAGCTCACCTTCTCGAGATCTGGGAATAACAGCTCGGGCAGACATTATGACTGAGCTTTATACTTCCGCACGCCTCGCAGTGAGAGAAGTCTGTAGGATTCAATCGTCAGACTACTGAACCCGTCTGAGAAAACGACGAGCATGACTCACTCGATTTATTCTTCAAACCCTTGTTGGCGCTTCGCATGCTCTTGCGCGAGTGGGTGACTCGGGATTTCGGGACAGCAAGGAGAATGGGGGGGAAGAGTTCGATAAGAGAGGAGAGAGAAGGGATGAGCGCGGTGTACCATCGGTTTTGAGGGAGTGGGGAGGTGGACGAGGAGGGAAGACAGGGGAGGGACCAAGCTGGACGGAGATGGGCGAGGGAGGCGAGGAACACGCGGGAGGAGGGAAGTGCGAGGGCCATATTGCTATGTCGGTGGATCCGATGAGAGCGATGTAGTGATGAACAGAAGCGTCGTGGCAGAGGGGTAGGGAGCGAAGAGTATCGATATAGATGTGTTGAAGAGGCGCTAGTCCAAACCAGCACCTCCGTTTCGAATCGCAAGCAACTGCCACATTGCGTCGTCCACCTAAATCCCGCGAAATCCCTCAATTGCTTCCGCCTGAAACTCCTTTTCTCGAATTCTGCGCTGGTCCTTTTCTGAGCATCGCTTCACTTCCTGGACCATCCATAGTCGAGCCTTCCTCTCCGACCTCACCCAATACCATCAAAAATGGCCTCCAAAGACGACTTCGAAAAGGCCGGTGCCGCCACCGCCAAGATCCACAAGATCCGAATCACCCTGACCTCGCGAAACGTCAAGAACCTCGAGAAGTGTGGGTCCCTTTGGTTACCAAGTGGTCATCTTCCAGTGCCGTATTGATGCCTTGATGCCACCCCCAGTCTGCGGAGAACTCATCGGCCGAGCCAAGGACAAGGATCTCCGAGTCAAGGGCCCCGTCAGACTCCCCACCAAGGTCCTCAAGCACACCACCCGAAAGACGTGAGTCCTCGTCCCGCGGGAGGCTGTTGAGGCCGTATCTGACACATCGTCGCAGCCCCTGTGGTGAAGGATCCAAGACCTGGGACCGATACGAGATGCGGATCCACAAGCGATTGATCGACTTGAACTCGTCCGCCGAGGTCGTCAAGCAGATCGTGAGTCGGGTGCTAGACGTCTATATGGGCAGTGCTGACTCCTCATCCCAGACCTCCATCTCGCTCGAACCCGGAGTAGAGGTCGAAGTCACCATTGCTGCGTAATCGCGTTTTGGGTTTCGAGTTGTCGGACCAGTAGATCAGATCTGATGCAACTGGGACTTCGTCTTTGGTATCATTCTGCATGGCGCCTATGCTGCTACTGCATTTAGCACCGACGACATCAGGTCACATCTCCGTTATTTCTACCATTTACACAGATCGGATAAGCTAGATCCTGGCCCTGTACTCCCCTTTCTAAGCCGCCGCCACCGCCGCCGCCTTGGCCAACAGCCTCGCGATTCTTTCTGCCTCCCGCTGACCACTGACCACTGCGCCAGCGACACTGCCCCGGTGATCCATATCGGTATGCTCGCCCGCAAATCCCAGCTTCCCGCCCCAGACAGGCTTGCCGAGCTCCTTGAAATCCATCGGACTCCGCTCCCCCTTCTCACTGACAATACTCGGCGTCGTCGTCGCGCCACGACTGAACTCGTCCGTCAGCCAGTCTGTCAATTCGTACTCGACCGGCAGCGCGGGCTTGGCATCCGATCCGAAACGCTGGACCAAAAAGTCGTGGTAAGCTTGGACGACCTCTTTTGCGGGGAACTTGAGCAGGAGCTCTGCGGGCGTCGGCGAGAGGTAGGTCAGCAGCGTGGGCGACGGGCCAGGCAGGGATGGGGCGGCAAAGTTGGCGCAGACCAATGTGGTCGATTGGAATATCTCGAGCGGGGTCGAGTTGGCGTTTGGCGATGTCGATAGGGTAGGCAGGAACGTGTATGACCCGACGGAGGTGGCGTTCGGCCACCAGGCGGTCTCGTACC
The DNA here is from genome assembly GCA_035521475.1 of Tremellales sp. Uapishka_1. Classification (NCBI taxonomy): domain Eukaryota; kingdom Fungi; phylum Basidiomycota; class Tremellomycetes; order Tremellales; species Tremellales sp. Uapishka_1. The sequence continues at coordinate 5,013 of JASZXS010000117.1, read as the reverse complement.
GGAGAAGCAGCTTTTCCAGCGTGCCGACGTGGGTGCCCTTGATGGACTCGATCATCTTGGGAGGCAACGAAGGCGTAAAGAAGCCCTCGGGAAGGGTTTTGAGCACGCCCAGGGGGATCGTCGAAATCACCGTCTTGGCCGTGTATTTTTCACCGCCGGCGGTAGTGACTTGGACGACAGACGACTCGAGCTGGGTGACGGCCACGACCTGGGTGGAGAGCTTGACCTCCGCCTTGGAAGCCCGGAGCACCTGGGCGACGAGTGCCTCGTACCCTCCCTCGGGGGCTGCATCGGATCCGGCAAAGTTCGAATCGGATTCCCAGCCGGACCACCGGAGCGAGGCGTCCTCCAGCCGGACCCCGAGGGGGATCTCGAGGGTCCGAGCGAGCGCCGAGACGAGGGGTTTGTCGGGTGAGGTGGTGGACGGTTCCTCTGTGGGCTCTTGTGGGTTCGCTGGAGAGGTCGAGGTGAGGTCCGTGGATGGCGCGGGGTTGGATGTGGCGCTATAGAGCGGGGAGGAAGGGGAGAAGAGAGCCGAGGCGAGCGAGGCGGACGGGGGAGGGGACGGATACGGCGTCTTGAAGGAAGCTTGGGCGGACGAGAGGGAAGCCCGAAGTGATGAGGTATGCTCAGACGATAAAGGGCCTGGACAACATGAGCCTGAGAGGACCCCATTTCAGAGGGGAACTCACCGTCCGGACCGTAAATCACGCCTTCTGCAGGCTTGGGTAGATGTGCGGTCTGCAAGACGATGCATCAGCTCGTAGTCTCCCTTGTCGTTCGCACGACTCACCACACCGAACTCGCTAGCAATCTTGCGAGCGGGATTCCCCTCGTTGTACCCGTGTATCCAGCTGCATCCTAAATCGACCTTGACATCGCCCTTCTTCCCGACCCATGTCCGCGCTCGTCCCCCGATCCGGTCCCTCGCTTCGAGGACGAGGACGGAATAACCCTGGTGTGAGAGTTGTTTCGCTGCGACTGCGCCAGCCCAGCCCGCACCGAGGATGATTGTGTCGTACATCGAGAGGGATGGCATCCGTCTACCTCTCCGAAGCCTTTGATAAGGGGCCAACAAGGGAACCGGCAGGTCGGGCCGAGGGGAGAGGAGGGGGGAAAGTGCCACATTGCATCCCACTGTTTACACGATATAGAATCGCCGAAGGACCGCTGGATCTCCCCCGCGTCTCGGTACTCGGTCACCTCCTTCGACGTAATTCAGCCTCCCTCATCTCTCAATCTATATATTACCACCCCTTCAAGCAGGTATCAATCTCATCCACACAGACTACTGCAACCGAAGCTGGCATCGCTGCCGCACGACATCGAAGCGTTACGATCCACCGACTTGGAACACCGCCGCAGCACGAGACGTTCTCAACTGTCGTACAGGTCCTTTAGGAATCAGTCTACACAGGGCCAAGATCGCAAGAGAGAGACAACACACGCACATACGCCTCGATACGGAACGATATCGTCAGCTTGAGGCGGTGGGACGTCATAGGGGGCGTTCCACGAGATGACCGTCACTCAGAGGCGAGTGAGGGTCGACCAGGGGAAACCGGATACTGGAGCTCGTGAGTCGGCATTCATGGGCCAATACTTGAAGCATAGCTAACTCGAGTCAAACAGTCGTCACTGAACCTGGTGAGTCGATGTGCAGACCAGCCAGCACAGGTGAGAGGCACTGATTTCTGTCCGCAGGTATCAAATACACTTGCGACTTTTGTGAGTCCCAGCTGCGAGACTAAGGTCCGTCGATGGTATGCTTACTCACGCTTCATTAGGCCACATCGACATCACCCACACGGTCCGTATAAAATGCGCCGCCAAGGAATGCGAAGAGGTCGACATTTGTCCCACCTGTTTCACCGAGGGCAAAGAGGGTCAGCGACACAAAGCATGGCACGACTACAAGGTCGTGGTGAGTGGATCTCGAGATGGGCAAGGTTGGAACGATGGCTTACCTCCACATCCAGGAACAACACTCGCAGCCGATATTCAGCTCGGATTGGGGTGCCGACGAAGAGCTGCTGCTCATTTCGGGTCTGATCATGAATGGGCTCGGGAACTGGGCAGAGGCGGCGGAGCATGTGGGAACAAGAACAAAGGAGGAATGCGAGCGACACTATCTGGAGACATACCTCGTCGATGAGCCCGAGGGGGAGAAGCCGATAGAGGTGGACGGAGAAGAGAATCCGAGGAAGAGGCGGAGGGAGTTTATGCCCGTGAGTAGATGACTTGTGTCGTATGGACTCGGGCGTCCTGCTGATCATTACGACGCTAGCCAATGGACAAGACTTTCGACATTGATCCCGACGAGTTCCAAGCGAGAAAGAAAGCTCGTATAGAGGAGATGCGGAAACCTCATGGTGGGTCTGTCGTGCCCAAGTCGAATGGTCAGCTAACGCTAGGACACAGCCCTCCCAGCTCCGGCCTCGCTCGCACCTCTGGTATCGGCTCCGACGAATCACGAAGTCGCAGGATTCATGCCCGGTCGACTGGAGTTTGAGCACGAAGTCGAGAACGAAGCAGAGATGGCAGTGAAGGATATGGAGTTCGGCTTGGTGTTCAAATACGGCGGTGATGAGCAGCCACAAGCTGTAGTCACTCAAACAGCGGGGGAAGAGGAGGAGGATACAGAGGAGAAAGGAGCGGAAGAGGAGGACGAGGATGGGGAAGGCGGAGGCGGAGTCGTCAAGGTGAAAGAGGAGCAGGTCGACGTCAAGATGGAGCCCATCGACGCGCCCAAAGCGAGTGGCTCGAGGTCGCCCAGGTCGTCATCTCCACCTGCAGACGACGAGAAGAAGAAAAAGGGCAAAGGGAAGGCGAAGGCCGAGCCCACGGTCGTTATCGAGGACGAGGACGAGCTGGAGATCAAACTTGCCATGATGGAAATCTACTTTTCAAAGCTGGACAAGCGGGAAGAGGCCAAAGAGCTCATCTTTGATCGCGGCCTGACGGAGCATAAAAAGGTCAGCGGAGTGGTGTTTCCCACAAGCAGGAATCGGACTGATGGGCCGGTGTTGGAATAGATCGTCGCAATGGACAGGAAAAAGCAAAAGGACGAAAAGGAGCTGATACAGCGGTACAAGGTGTTTGCGAAACTGCAGACCGCGCAGGATTTCGAAATCTTGACCGAGGGTCTGATATGTGAGTTGGATTGATGTCTGGCGAGGAAGCCAACACTAAATTAACTCGCTGGACCAGACGAGCAGAACCTGCGTAAGAGGATCACGGAGCTACAGGAGTACCGCCGGATGGGTATCACCGCGGGACCCGAGGCAGAGGCGTACGATAATGCCAAAGCCCAGCGTGTAGGTGTCTGCCGGTGTCGGAGGACCGGTTACTAATTGTTTCGACATGATAGGCTGGGTACAGGCCGATGTTGCCTCGCGAACGGGTCGATTCAGTCCCATTACCGATGGGCGACCGGTCGACGCACGGCAGGATCAATGCCGGTCAACATCGGTTCCTGCACGGGACCCCTCCGCCATCGAACTTCGCCAGTCGCGAACCGACGCCACGAATACCGGGACATGGCGGTCGGAAGCCTCGTGAGTCGCCTCCTGAAGCAGGAAATATACTCCTAACGGTTTCATCCACTTTTCCTCTTCCAGCTACGCCGCTCAACCTCGCCAACGCCCAATCGCTCGACCTCTTGTCAACAGAAGAACAATCGCTCTGCTCGACCCTCCGCGTCCTCCCTAAACCGTACCTCACCATCAAGGAGATGTACATACGGGAGAACGAGCGTCGGAACGGGCTGCTCAAACGCCGCGACGCGCGCAAAATGATGAAGATCGACGTCAACAAATCGGGCAGAATATTCGATTTCCTCGTGTCGAGCGGGATGCTCTCGCTGTCGTATGACCCGTCGGTCAAGGGGCTTGGGCCGGGCAAAGAGGGCCACGTGGTGCAGGTCACGAATGGGAATGGGATGGGCATGACGCACGAGATCTATGGGATGTGAGAAGCGGGGTGGAAGAGGGGACACGACGTGATGAATATAACGAGAACGATCAGCGAGATCTGTAGGGTAGCGTGCGATATGTTAAAGGGGGGGCGGGCTGAGTTACGGGCAGCTTGTCCCCTCCACCTTGCAATACTCTATAACAGGAGACATCGGCACTTGCCATCAGGAAACACCTCACTTGAGCGACGCAGAACAACTGAACACAGGAACAAGGTGGACGAGAGCGGTCTTCGCCGCAATTTGCTTCCGTCTCCGCTCGGTGGTCTGGAAATTCTGTTTACGATCCTGCTCACCGTCAATACTGCACCTCATCACCTTGCAATATCTCCTACCTTCGATCCTCAGACACCACAACATGGTCCGACTCATAACACACAACATGCTGACGTGCCACGTCAGTGAGTTGGCCCGCTCACGCCCCCGCTCGTCGTCGCCGGACTCGACTGACGCCGCCCAGAAAACTGCACGAAAGACAACTTCCCGCTCGTGTTTTCGGACGTCGAGCTCGTGATTCGCGAAGCGCCCGAGAACCCCGATTTCCTGATCCGTTTTCTGCCGAAACTCGACTGGACGGCGCTTGTCGACACGGCGCGCTCGGTAAGTCCACCCCCGGGGGAGTGGGACGGGACGAGCCGGGACGGAGGGAAGGGCAGCGCTGAGACGGGATACCGCAGCTTGGCGATACCTCGCTGCCTGAGTCGCAGCCCGAGACGCTATCGCCCGCGCAGATCACGGCGCTGCATCATGTCCTGATGGAGATCCATGTCGAGGAGGGCGCGATGAACTGCCGTGGGTGCGGCCATGTGTATCCCATCTCGAACGGGATCCCAAACATGGTGCGTGTCGCTTCCTCCTCGCTCCTTCTTCGCAAAGCTTGCGGGGGACTGATGAGAGTCGCTCAGCTGCTCGCGGAACATGAAGTGGGACGATAAAGACATGCGACGAATGGGTGAATATACAGTGTATGATAGACGCTTAATGCAACATTTCCCTCTCTTGTCTGCGGCTCTTCGCCTACCGCCGCCCGCCGCCTCCCC
>JASZXS010000116.1:0-40390 GCA_035521475.1 Tremellales sp. Uapishka_1 | reverse complement strand
ACCCACCCGACCCTCCTAAAGTCCAAAGGGGCTCACACTTGGAGTCCTGGACAAAGATCCTCAGCTCTCTCATTGGGCTGAAGTCGCCGCCTTGCCCCTCTTCTTCGTCTTCGTCTTCCTCCTCCCCGTCTCCGTTCTCTTCCCCGTGCCCATTTTCTACCACCCCCTCCATCGCCTGCCCGTGCCCTTCCTCTTCTTCCGCCGACTCGTCGATCTGGCAATACAGATGACTCCCAAATTCGCCCCCGGCAGGAGTGAGCGCGTGCAGCGTCAGGCTCTGAAAATCCAGATTGAAGCCTTTCAGCTCTTGGTTTGTTGGCTGGAACGAGACGAGGCTAGAGAGATCAGTCTCGGCTTAAGCTCTCGCTCTAACTCATTTGTGGGGGTTAGGACTTACTCCTCTGTTATCCACAGTGTGCCTGTCACTTTCCCGACTCCGCCCCATGGCGCCCACTCCTTGTCCGTTGGCAGCATGATGATTTCGACGTCGTCTTGGAAGTGCAATATTGGGGGAATGTCGGTGAATGAGCTCGGCGTCGACGACGTCAGCTGCGCATGAGCATCTGCCGTGATGAAATGGGGTGGAGCGGTGAGAACTTCGAGCATGATGAAATGATGTGAAGGAAAGGGGATGTCCAGGTTGCGACTATCAATTCTGAAACCCCTCAACTTTTCCTCTTTGACAAGTGGCAAATTTGGTACTCTACCATTCACGTTTCCTCCACTGTTGATCCATTCCTATACGTACAATACATATGCATGTGCCTACGTCTAGCAGTCTACAAACGCGGCGTGCAGCCCTCTACTGACCACACTTCCAATAACAAATGTCCCCATCGATCAGCTCATATGGTTTACCCTGCTGTCTCAGTTTTCCAGCAGCCTTGACCAGGTTTTCTGTTCCGTACTCCTTCAAATCCTCGTACGCCATGATTTCACCACAGACAAACTTCTGCTCAAAGTCCGAGCTGAGGCGCTCTCGTCAGCGAGGTCATTCAAGTGGGGCAAGACAGATGACGTACTGGATGACACCGGCAGCTTGCGGTGCCTTGGTTCCCTTTCGGATCGTCCACGCTCGCACCTCGTCAGGTCCACCTAGCGATACAGATAGAATCAGTCATCATCCGGCGTTGACGTTGACAAGACCAAACATACAGGTGAAATATCGAATGAGATGCAGACTGGCGTATCCAGCCGTCGTGATCTTTCCGAGCGCTGAGGCGTTCTTGCCCATGCCCAAGGTCTCGGCCTCAGCGACCTGCTCTGCTTCGCTCATGTTGACGAGTCGCTCCTCCAACGCCACCGAGAAGGGGATCAGGTTGTCTCCCGGGTTGTTCTCGTCTATCCAAGCCTTGATCTTTGGCAGCCACTTGTTCTTCTTTCGCACGAAGTCTCGTTCCGACAGGTTGACGAGGTAGGTGATGGGTTTGGCAGTGAGGAGGGTGAGCGAGTTGATGACTTCGACCTGTGTGCCGAGTCAGCACGGTCCCTTCCGGTGTAATTCTCGAAGCAAGGGAATGGAAGAGCGAGTCAGAGAGTTACTGAAATCTCATATGTTTATTGGGTTGTTTGCCCACATCAACGAGCTGGGTTAAATCGAGCTTGAAGCTCTTTCTCATCAGATATAGTCGAGCGATCGACGGGAGTGGGGAGTGCGGGAAGACGCTCAGAGCGAGAGTAAAGGGAGATGGACGAACCTCTTTATTTGTCCAGGTGCCCTTTCGGACGTCCCGATTCTCGACCGTGAGGATGTTGTAGATCTTCTCAACCGTAGCCTGGCCGCCGTTCATCAGTCTAACGATCTCCTCCTGAACCGGGCAACACGAACCAGCTCCTCCTTCTTCGTCTTGTCCGCTAACGACACACTTCCCAGGTTCTTCGAGTTCTTCTTCAACGCCTCCAAGGCCTTCTCGACCCACTCGATATCCTTCAACCGCAGTTCCGTCGAAATAATTTGCATGTCTCGGAGCGGGTCGACGTCTCCTTCGACGTGGATGACCTCGGCATCATCAAAGGCTCGGACCACCTGGAAGATACCGTCGACGGCACGGACGTGCGACAAGAAGGCGTTTCCGAGTCCGGCACCGGTGGACGCACCGGCCGTGAGACCGGCAATATCGATACAGGTCAAGAAGGCCGGAATCTCTTTCGCGGGCTTGTAGACGGACGCGAGCCAGTCGAATCGCTCGTCCGGGACGGGAATACGGGCCTCCTCAGGGTCGCTATGACGTGTCAGGACGAGGGCAGCTTGCACCGAAAAGAAAGGCTTACATAGTGGCATAGGGGAAATTCTGCGCGTTCCCAAGGGAAGTCTTGGATACGCAGTTGAAGAAGGAAGATTTCCCGACGTTGGGCAGACCGACAATACCAATCTGCGAGAGTCAGCTCTCCCCACGCCGATGAACGCCACGCCCACCCACCCACCTTGAGATTGTTTCCCGGTCGACCGAGAATGATCTTCTTCTCCTCGACCTTCTTCTTGGGAGGCATTTTCTTTTTGGCGAGAGTGAGGGAGGAGGAAGTGAAAGCGCGTGAACAAGTGGGTGGTACAACTGTAAAGAGAAGAGACAAGGAGAGTCGGGGGTTCATGTACCGACTAGCTGGGAGAGGGATAGAACAAGAGACAGGACCAGAGATGGTTTTGCCAAGGGGGCGAAGGTGGAATTTCGATTTCCGTTGGTGATTTTATCCATTTTATCCGGGTGTTGCCCAATTTGGTTCCGGCTTATCCCGTTGTATGCGGAGATGGCCGCTGACGGTCCTTTGTTGCGACGCTCCTTTTAGACCGCTCAAGAAGTTGCTCTTTCTTGGAACAACAGGTACTCCTTCCCAATCGACGATGTCCGCCATGACGCCTGATGTCAAACACAAGCTCATAGCCGCCGCTTTCAAGAGTCAGTCCCCTTGTGCCAGCACCTCTTCCCCACCTCTGTCCCACACTTACCTCGTGCAGGCCGCGATAAAGCCTATGCGCCTTATTCCAACTTCCGGTCGGTGTCCCTTCTCCATGCCAGCTATGTTCTGGCGCCAACGGTCGACGCTTTCTAGCGTCGGTGCAGCCCTTCTCGCTCAAGACGGGACGTTTATCGGAGGATGCAACGTCGAGAATGCGTCGTATGGTAAGCTGTTGACTGATCGCATTTTTCATTGCCACACATCGCTAAGACTCGCTCCAGGTGGAACAATCTGTGCCGAGCGGACAGCCATCACGAAAGCAGTGGTTTGTCTTACCACTCCTGCCTCTGTACGCACTACCGCTGACCCATTCGCCAGAGCGAGGGGTACACCTCCTTCTCCGCATGCGCCGTCGTCTCGTCAGTCGTTGTTTCCATCTCTCCCATCCCATCAGCCCTGACGCCCCTCGGCTCTCCTAAGAGATATCCCCGAGCCGTCCGTCTCGCCGTGCGGGATCTGCCGGCAGGTCCTCCGCGAGTTTCTCCCGCTCGACACGCCCATCTACATTGTCTCCTCCCTTTACCCGCACACCGACTCCTCCCCGCCCTCGGGATCAAGCAGCAAAGAACACGTGATCGAAATGACTCTCGAACAGCTCTTGCCCCTCAGCTTTGGTCCCGACCATCTCAAGATACCCCGGTCGACGAGGAGCGAGTGATAAATATGCATAGGCATGATTATACAGTGCTTTTGCGTTTGCTTTTGCTTTTGCTTGTGCAAGAGGTCGTCAAATAATTCTGTGCTATATGTACAACGGAGAACCCGGGCGGCCTCACTATCCAAAAGTGAAGACGCCGATGCCGGTCCTCGTCCAAAAAGTCGTCACTGTGTCGTAAGGGGGTCGTTTCGTTAGAGTATTTATGCCGACTGATGAGGTGGTCCCGACGGATGGGTGGCCATACCGTTGATCTGGTTATTCTGATACGCGTCGCTCACGCCAAAGTGGAAGGTGTCGCTGGATGACAGCGTCGGGGTCTGTTGCGCGCTGACGTCGTGGTGTGGAGGTTGGCTTTGGTGGACGTCGTCATTTTGCATTTGGGTTGCGTTCGGGTTGAACGCCTTTTGGAGCTGGCCATTGTGCGGTCGAAAAGCTGTGAACGCAGGTGTCATGTTTGCGTCCGACCGACTCTTTGTCGCTCGATGATGAGTCGGAGTCGCAAAGCCCTGACGAGTCGGCCCAAAGATTTGCTGGTACTCGTTGTTTTGCGCAAGCGGCGGAGGCGGCGGCATGTGACCGCTGAGAGTCTTTTGGGCTGGTCGCGACGGGCTCTCGGCGAGCATCCAACCGCCTTGCGCGGAGAGCGTGAGCGGGGTCTGCAGTGCTCCGGCTTGGTAAGGATCCGAAGTGGGCGTCTGCGGGGGATACGCCATGCCGCGAGATAACATTGCGGCTGCCGAGGTCGAGAACGAGCGCGATCGAGAAAGATGCTGCGAGGGCGTTTGGTACTGCTGCGAGGTGGTCGGAAACATGTGAATGCTGCTCACGGCGGACGTGAAGGAGCCTTGGGTGTGCGGGCGCGACGTCGTGATGGGTGTCGCGAGGATCTGCGAATGAGGAGGCGCAACGCTTCTCCGCGGCGAGGTTTGGGGCGGTGACATGGGTCCGGACTGGAAGACTAGTCAGCACGCCACCCTCATTCGAAACCGCCAAACCACAACTCACCACTTGCGAAAGATGCCCATCGTTCCCCAACGACACTTTGCCTATGTTCGCGTACATCTGCGATTTGTTGAAGCAGGCATCGAGACTCTCGAAGATGCCCGCGACGTCGTCGTCGTTCAGTCCCATCTCTCGCACGACCGCTAAATCGCGGTGCAGGATCGCCGAGAAGAGTGTCGTCTCGTACGCCTTTCTATGGGGTTCGACGTACTGGTTCCATGCGCTCTTGGCAGGCTGGAAAGACGAAACAGGTCGCTGATATTCCGCCGGAAGGGTCGGAACCGGGGGCGGAGTCGGCGAGCGCGACGATTCGCAATCAAAGTCCAACATCTCGCTCACGTTGGGCGCCGAGGCTGTCCGACGCGATCTCGGCCGCGAGTACGAAGACTTGGTCGGTGCGGTCCAGGACATTTCCATGGTTTCGGGCGGTCCGATGTTGACGCCCAGGCCGATGTCGTGGTCGGTCGTGATGGAAGGTAGCGATCCGCTGGATGTCAGCTCGGACTTGCGGCGTTTAGCTGGTGACGGTCCGCCTTGCCGGCGTGGTGGGTTCGGCGGGATCTTGACGGTGAGATCGTGGCGCGAGACGAGGGTGTTACCGAGCGAGTTGGAGCTCGCACGGTTGCGTATACGAAGTAGGCGAGGCTGCGGCTCGTCTACGGGCATCGACATCGGCATAGACATGGACGGCAGGCTGTTCCATTCGTACCCGATGCCCGGAGTGGACGCGAGGGGTGAAAAGAGACCAGGGGAAGATGCGGCAGAGGTTGAGAAGGACTGCGAGGGGGACGGAAGCAGGTTGTTGGACGAGATAGGAAGTTGGGAATAGGACGACGAGGTCGACGACGGTGGAGGATGGTCGTACCGCGTCGAGGGTCCGGACGGGATCACCAGGTGCATCCCCATTGTCGTTGTCAACGGATGGCTGGCAGTTGTCGACGGTTCGCGCTTTTCGTGCTCCCGCTTTTCCTTTCCGACGCAGGAAATCAGTTTGTCTCGATAAAGTAGCATTCGCCCGAACCCACCTTGTCCGCCTTGTCCTTGGCGCGTTTTCTCGCCTGCCTCACCCTGCCCTTTTCTCTCTGTCGCGCGAGCTTCTCCTCCCTGGCAATGGCCTCTCGCTCGATATCGCTGTCGCCGTCCATCTCGGTCCCCCATGACGGGACGACATTCACGTCCAAGGTCGACTTGGATGGACTCCCGTCATCGCCCTGCGCGATGCCCTCTGCGCGTTTCTTCCCTTTCGCCTTGGTCGGCGTGGGCTGGATCACCTGGAGGCTCGGGACAAAGGCTGGAGGTGGGGAATTGGACGCATAAATGGCTGTTCCCAGGGGATGCGGGTACGGGGTATAGTCGTTGTTATTATACATGATCGTGCTCGTGGTCGTTAGGTCGTCTAGGGTCGTGTTCGTGATGGTCGAAAGCGGCGTGTGGGAGGAGAGGAGGGTGTGTGTAGATGAGGGAGATGTCGAAGGGGGGAAGGAAGAAGCAAGACGACTAGCGTAGAGTCCTCCTTGTCCTTGCATTTTAAGGGTCGCCTCTCCTCCGGCTGCTACAACTTGGCCTTTACGGCAGCACCATGCATCAGCTAGCAGCTCGTACCAATGCACAGTCCTTATCCACGCTCACGCTCACGCCCACACCAGAAGACAAAGTCTCAGACGACTTACCGGCAACGACGGACCCCTCCTCTACGACTCGTTCTTTTTTAGGGAGGTTGAGATCGCGTCGCAAGAAAAAATCGAGGCGCGTCGAGCACCTCCTCCTGACGAGCCCCGTGCGTTCTTTTTTTAGGTCCGGCGTGGGTGCCGGGGGAATATGAACAGAGGAAGGGGAGCGAGGCCACGGTGGGAATGCTATGCGAGAGAGAGACCAGGTATGAGATGATGAGGTGGGCGAGAAATCCCATGCACGATGCGAAGCCCGGGACCCTTTTCTCGTTCCGTCCAAGATTTCAATCCGGCCTGAGTTCTCAATTATGAGGTACCGGGTTCTGAAGGTTAAAACTCCTAAACCAGGTTTCTGGGACACATGGACCTGGGTATGTAGGCATGCATGCATGTGCGTAGGAGCACGCAGGCGTCCGCGTACACGATACGCCTCGTTCCCCGGCCACGGCTCCTTCGGACCGCAGGACAGCAGGATGGGCCGGCGAGTTATTACATGTCATCCCGTCAACTTGAACTCTCAAAAATACTGGTTCATCCTTCACCCGGATCTCCGTGCGAGTCGGAGATCTTGTTCAGCCCGCGCCATTGCCCTCGATCTGCTGGTCAACCCCCGGTGCCATGGACACGGCTGGTTACCGCACAGAACAAAAGAGCCACGAGGACGATCATGAAACACGAATACAGGGCCGCGGGAGTGAATCAGCCATGGAATAGGCGGCCAGACCGGGTATTCGCCATTCCACATTCGTCATTCCGTCATTCAGATCCGTTCTCACACCACCAGGGACGATGCACGACGACCGGGAGGGAAAATGGAAGGGAGAGTAAGGTACTGCCGGGGAGTCGAGGTCGCCTTCGACTACAATCTCGGGCATCGGGTCCTATTTGCTAATCGAAATCCGAGGCGTGCAGAGCGGTGGATTCGGCTCGGAAGACGAGCGTCCGTGAAGGCGTCCATGTCTGGAATGCGATCCGATTCGTTCTCTCGTTATGGATTTCCGATAGCCGCAAGCGAGCTTATGGCAGACTAGTATTCACTGGCGGAAGTTCCGGTGGGTTACATACTAGGTCTCGAGGAAACCCAGTCTTTACATACTCGGTGCACAATGCTAATCTCTCATGCTGTTCACACGTCGGCGCCCGACTCAATCGTACGAGAAGAGACAGTTTCCAACTCTACCTAGCGGCCGGCAAGAAATAATGGATATGCATGAACATCCGCTCGTAAACATGATATGTGACAGGAAAAGAGACGGTAGGTTAGAGGAAGGAAGAGGTGGTGTTACAGATGACCGGAGGATAAGGTGTCCTCGTCACATCACTAGACAGTTTCCAGATTTCTTGGCTTTACCAGCTCGTCTATTGGGGTTGACTAGGATCGATGCGACATGCCATTGAGCACAGTTCCACAGGACGAGAGGGAGGATACACTCACGGACAGTTCGGATAGCCTCGTCAAACACCGTTTTGAGCCCTTTCTGGGTGAGAGCCGAGCATTCCAGGTACTTTGGGTGGGAAGCAACGAATAAGCGGTACGTCGCTGGTGTTACAGAAATACTCACCTTGGCAGCTTTTATGTCCCCCGCCATCGCTGAACCCTGTACGCTGATTTAGATCTGCATTCACCAACCCAAAAGACCAGAGATTCACTTACCTGTCCATACCCAATGGGCGCCTGTCTTCGCTCCCTCAATTTGTCGATGGTCATATGGTCTTCTCTCAGATCAAGCTTTGTCCCGACGAGAATGATTGGCGTAGAGGGCGCTGCGTCGCGGTCAGCTACGTGGCCTACAGAGCACGAAACCAGCAGGACAGGTGAAGATGCGAAATACTCACAATGATGTTGGATCTCAGGCCACCACTGGAGTGATCTTGAGCCTCTGTCATCACTATTATACGGAGCACTTACTTTTGTTCGGACGTTCTCAAAGGACGCGGGCGAGACGACAGAGAAGCAGAGGAGGAAGACGTCGGTTTGCGGGTACGAGAGGGGTCGAAGACGACTGATTCGACGTCAGCGAGCTTCGACTACAGAGAAACCAACAAGTACGCACTCGTAGTCTTCTTGACCTGCGGTATCCCACAGCCCCAGCGAGACAGTCATGCCGTCGACGATCACCTGTCATGATGGCATCGTTAAACATCACCACTTGCGCTGGCAGAGCATTGAGGAGAAGCATGAAACTCACCTGACTGCTGTAGTTGTCAAACACGGTAGGAACGTACTCTCCCGGGAAGGCGTTGGTGGTGTAAGAGATGAGCAGACATGTCTGGCGATGCGTCGTTAGCCGAGGTAGCCCAAGGAAGAACAGGAGCAAACAGATGCACATACCTTTCCAACCGCACCATCGCCAACAACCACACCTGAGAGCGAAACCGCGAGATTGATAGGGACGAAGGAGGAGGTCCAAGCCGAGGGGATGAAGATGGGGGAGTTGGGGACAGCAAGTTGGCAACAAGACGTCGTAGGCCATAGTGATGGTAGTCGAGATGGCGTGGAAGGAGGGCGAGGAAGCGGAGTAATCAGTTACCAAACACAGTAGGAGTGAGAGGGGACAGCAGCAGAGACACGTACATTTGATGTTCCTCGTTGCTGCCATTCTGTGACTGCGTCTATGAATCTCCTTTCTCTATGTCTGATGAGGAAGGAGTATCAGCGCGGTTGCCAAGATGGGGGTCTAGCGAAGCGGGAGATTTGGCGGGACAGTCCAACGCGCACCACCGCTTCTTTCAAGACAATGCGGGATCGTGCTCGACCACAGATCAGCACCCGACGTGGTGGCGAGATGGGGAACCAAACGAATCAATCCCGTGATGAAATGAACAATACGCACGTCCTTTGCCTTCGTTCTTTCCAGGGGCGCGTGTATGCTATGCTTGGGTCGTGATCTTTTGATGCTACAAGCAAGACTCGTGGGCTGAGACAGACAGCGAGATGGACAAGGAATGAAAGATGGCCAATGTGATAAGGATGAGAAAGCAATTCTGTATCGCTGCGACCAAACCCAAGCGCGCGCTCGAGCATTTAGGCTACCCTCATGAAACGGAAAGCGCGTCAGACCAGGCGCCACTCTGGCAAAAAGGGGCGAGTCCCGTTCCATGGTTCCTTGCATTCGTTTCTAACACTGCTCAAGGGCGCTATCAAACCGCTGGATCGATGGCACATGCACAGTATACTCGAGCAGCCACAATGGAATGGTCCTGAAAACCAAATCAAGCTCTGAAGGCCTTTCTTTCATCGACTGGTACGGTCGGTGCTTGTCCTTTCAAGCCGCATTTAGCAGTGCGTAATAGGCTTCGCCTCCAAGGCTCATCTATCGTTGAGTGCTTCGGCAATGTCCTCAGGATAGAGGGCGTGCTCGATGATGGCCGAACTCGATGGCGAGGTAAAAGATCGTCGCGAAGAGTCGTCGTGATCTTGTGGATCGTTGGGGTCAAAGTCGTTCTGCTTTGGCTGCCTCAATCAGTGGTTCTGGTATCCGATGGAAGGCTCGCCGATTTTCATGAGAGAAACTCAATCTTCGTCAGAATACGTAGTGAGCATCGTGGTAATCATATGGTATACCGGAGACGATGCCTGGTCCCGGCCGGAAAGGCATGCTCTTCCGCTTCCTGCGTACAACAAGGGGAGTGGACCTTCTCATGAAATGAGTGCTCAGTTCGTCTTGAAAAAGTGATGAAGGCGCAGATAGGGCCAAGGTACTGAGGCTATGTGTACGATAAGTTAGGCGGAGGGGGGGGTGGATGAGTAATGCATGAGCTACGCCTAGTGTGGCTGTTCAAGAACTGACAGCTCTGCTACAAAGGGAAAACCGGAAGACCGGGAAAAATGCTGATGGTCAATTGTTGTCGATCTCGCCTGTACAATGTGGCGCAAAATTCTCTCCATCGCAAGGCGCTGACTGATCGTCGTTTCGCCTCATCGTGTAAGTCGATGAGACGTTGGATGTGTATTTCGTTGTCAGGTGTGTAACGTTTGGATTTTGTGGGGATCGGCTTATTGACGGATCGCAAGAACGTGGCTTCGCAGGCGGTCCTGGATTCGTCTGCTACACTGTGATAGAAATTCATGAATTGTTCTTCGCTGTGAATTGGTGTGCTAAGCGAGGGATGTTCCTGAAGGTACGTGACGAGACGCTGTCGCAGTATCATGAACTGTTCGTCTGTGGCCGCGGGGCGAATAAGGCGCTTCCGACGGGGCTCGTTGATCCAGGCTTGTGCGGGGTTTATCGGGACTGCTAGTTGTGTCAGTATGGGTCTATGGTCCGTTTGGGAGATGGTCGTCTGAATAGTAGATATACTACCTGCTGGTACCTCGGGGCCATGACTCGATAGGGGTTCGTGATATCACGATGGATAAAGCGTCTCAAGCTATGTCCTGGAGAGCATTCTTCCTCTGTCAGTGTCATGTTCATATCACCCGAAATGATCCATCTATCATTACTTGTTTGTATGGGGTCAGAGACCGCCTCCCAGTAAGGTCGAGTGTTCTTGGTCGCATCTTGTGGCTCTCTCGTTTGTGGGGCATAGATGCCTATAATAAAAAATGAGACCAGTGGGCCGTCCTTCATATCCTGCAGGTGGATCCGTACCGGCAGTATGCCTTTCTCAAATCTCGAGTTCGCTGTGGATATCTCTACTGTTTGGAAGCGGATATCCTTTGTGATTCCCATTAAGATGCCTGGCGAGGCCGACGCTGTGTCAGGGTGAGTGTGAGCGAATGCAAAGTTGTGGAGGAATCGGAGTTGTGGTGGTACGCTATCAAAGACGAATTCCGTGAGTACAAAGATGCTTGCGCGGTATGTGATAATCAGATTGACAATTTCCTCTAGTTTCAGAGAGGTCGTAGAAGAAGCTCGGTTGCAATTCAGCGTGAGTATCGTCAAGAAAGGACTAGCCACCGTGGGAGACATCAGCTGCTGTGCAGGGGTCCGCCGTCACTAAGGGGAAGGTCATCATGGCCAGGAGAAGTGTCAGTAGGGGCAGTCCTTGCGAGGCGGCTGTTGCCATTACTATCATTATCCAAGGGTATTAACTGTGCATAGTTGTACGAGGGTACCGGAAAGGGGGGTCGCTAATGAGGTCGCTCGTTGGGAGGATTGGGCTGTCGGCGATCAGTTCTGTAAGATGCAGAAGGGGTGGCGTGTTGCGTACTTTGTGTCTTTGACGTTGGTGTCCGTCCCCGTCCCCGGTACCGGTCTCGTTGGCTTCTTCCCGAACCCGGGCCAGCGGGTTGTTGTCCAAGGTAATCCTCGCGATTCTGACTCTGGTGTTCCGGGTAGGAGTTGAGCTAGTCGCTCGTCCCGGAGTGGCGGGGGTATTGGCGGACGGAGGGGGTGTAGACGCGGAAGACTGTTCTGCGTGATTGACGGTGTCCTCATCGGCCATGTTGACGTCGTCATTGCCATCGTGGCCCTCGCCTTCTTGGCCGCTTTCCTTGTTAAGTCGCGCAGTTACCTCCTCCAGCTGTTTCCTCAAACGGTCGCGTCCCTTGTGGGGCGTGTTTTCGGCAACATACGTTAGGTCGTCAAGTTGGCGCTGTATGGCCTTCCGATTAGCGTGCAAAAAATCGGTGTTCGTGGTACTTGGGACTGCTTGTGGTTGTCGACCGTTGTCAAGGGGTCGTTTGCGGGGCTTTGGGATGACCACTGTCACGTCGAATGAGGTGGGGGAGGGGGAAGGCCGGCGCCGGGGTGATCCGCTACGTTCTTGTCGTACTTTGCCAGCATTGCGGCGTGATACGCCGCGATGCCCAGGCGGGTGAAATTCGCCTGATGAGGGTGTGGTGAGTAATGATCGAAGTCCAGGGAGTTCCTCCTCACCTGCTGATCATTCAGAGTATAAGCAGTTCGAAAGAAGATGTTGCCCGGAAGCGGATAGGAGCAGAGAACATTTGCCAGGTAGATGTGGGAGGGCTCGCAGATGAACCATCGGTCGTCCTTGGAAAAATGATAATCGGAAATGATCGTGGGGTAAGTTTGCGCGGTCGGAGGTGGCAGAGTTTCCGTGTATCGTTTCAAGATCAACTCGGTAGCGTATTGGAGGTCGACCCCGTAGTTGGATTTGCGGTTACGAATATTGTCGCCGACATAGGCTGCGATGGTAGCGCACGAGTACGGCAAGATGTGTTGACCGGATGATGAGAACGACACCGTGTGACTGATGTTTCCGTTATTGTCGACAATATTCGTCGTACCGTAATCAATAAAGGTGGGTATATCCATGGGACTGTAGAACTGAATGAGTCCCCGGGCGGTCCCTCGCGCATCGACGGCGCTCGAGTCCCAGAGGTACCAAGGGTGGAGCGTGTCCGTGTTGGCGAATACCATGTTGATAAGGGCCAACCGTTGTCGATCCGTGGTTAACTTGGGTCCCCCGGTGGTGGTGGGGGTCAGGACGTATCGGGCCGAGGTCGCCCTGTCGTTTCCAGAGGAGTAAGCCCATCCGCATTGAATGCCTTTGACGTTGACGAGGAAATCGAGTAGAGCAGAGAGATTCAGGTGTGCCCAGGGGCCCCCTTTCGGATGAAGCCATTCGTCGTCGCTTAACTGAATCTTGACGGAGCGTATCTCGCGGGATTTTCGGTGGTCTGCGACAATCCAATTCTTGGTGAAAGGTTGTAGCATGTCATCGGTACCGTTTCCCACCGGAAAAGTTGTATATTCCGTACTGAACTCAGCAATGTAGGATTTGATCAGATCAACCGCTTCCGACTCCGCGGATGGTGCGGGTATCTTGTATGCTATCAGTGTGGCGGCCTGATAGATTGATGACTTTGTTGCGGCTTGATCGACTGATGACATTGTGCAAGACGAATGGTTGGGGAAGAAGCGACAGTGGACCGGCTCCCTATGCTTAAATGCGCAAGTGGGATGGCGCCATGCGGTGAAAAGTTGTGTTCGGGCGGACCGTTCGTGTGTGTGTGTCAGACAGTCTGTTGTTCTTGTAAGGACCAAGCCAGTCCCTCCTCTCCGGTTTGTATATCTCCTCCATCAAGGGGGTGATCGTGTCAATAAAAGGAGTCGGGCAAAAACTCTCCGGACCGTGGTCCGAGCGTAAAGCCTCAGCTGTGGATTGAACACAGGACCTTGACATTTGTTTACGTAAGCGTACAAGTGTCACGCGCTACCACTGCGCCACAAAGGCATTTCCCACTAGCCGTGCCTGGAGGATTGGTGGCCTTGATCATATCTGCTTCATATAGTTTCCAATTCTCCTTGGTCTCCTCTTTTCCGCCTGGCAGGCTTATACGTTCACCATGTACAGTTGTTCATCACTTATCCTTCTTAATCTGTGCAAGTCATATGTATTTCTTGGATAGCCGTTGTGTTGCGGAAGCTTAGACATCCTGAGCTACATTCCTTGAGTTCGCCTTCTCCTCGGGCAGACTTAAACCAAGCGTGTGTGGAATCATACAGTATGACCCTCCGCAAGAAGTCTGCCGTTATCGAAACCTGACTGCATCTCACGCGCTTTCGACCTCTTTCGGAGGCTCGTCGCCGCCCACAATCGCTAGTTCCGGGATCGGTGCCTCCATGTCACCCATGACCAATCCCTCATCCCTTACTTCCACATCCACCTCCATCTTGTCCTGTTCCACGCTCGTCCCGATATCGCCAGGCAAAGTAATCTCGATTCCTGCTGCACCGAGGTCCCCAGCCCCGACTTCGGTGTGTTGTGGCGCCGTATTCGTCATTTGGATTGCGTTGGAGGGAAGGTCCGTATCGGGAGTCTCGAGCGGTGTCGGTGTTTCGAGAGGATTAGGCGCTTCAGTAGGCACTGCAGTATCGGTAAGGGGTATCTCGCCCTCGTCCCCGTTCTCTTCGTCTTCGCCTTCCAGTTCACCCTCATCCTCCTCCATATCCTCGTCGTCTCCATCTGGCGCTGGAGTAAACTCATCTCCAGTCTCGGAGTTCGGTGATGCCTTGTTTGTCTGATCGTCCGGTCAGCCATGGATCCCTCGACATGGAGGAAGACCAACCACGTCGTCTATCCTAATCCATTTGCAGATCTATCCCTTCATCAGCTTCCACGGAGTCCGCATTCAACGAGTTAGCTCACCTTGTAAGACGATTCGGCTTGTAATCCAGAGGGGACGATCCATCCTTTTCGCCACTTGTGCACTCTGATCTGCAGGTAAATAACCGGAAAGCCTGCTGGGAGAAACAATGTACGGTGCAATGAGTTGGCGTTGGTAAGCCTCCGAAGCAGTATTCGTGGAGAACCGTCCGGCGATACGCCGACCTAGTGGTCAGCCTCGTAAGTCCACACTGACGTACCTGCCATAGCTATGAGGAGGAGAGGATTGATGAACAGCAAGAAGAGAGTGTTGTCGCGTTGAGTTGTCTACGAGAGCGGAAGCAAATATCACAGACCTCCACCAGTCGGGGTTCACCGAAGAAGCACCGTTCGCTAATCTCGTACTCAAGTCATCCGCTAGATATCCACGCCTCCAACCTAGCTTGGGCGGTAACAGACAGCCCTACGGTACCAATACCCGTCAATCTTCAGTCATGGCCGACCAGGCTGCCGGAGCGGTGGTTGCTATTGACAGGGGAGGAACCTTTGTCGACGCAATCTGTTCTCGACCGGGCCACGAGGATATCGTCATAAAGGTCAGTATCCATATCGTATATCAGTCCTAGTTGACACTCCTGCAGCTACTTTCCGTCGATCCTGGCAATTACGATGATGCCCCCACCGAAGCGTCAGCCACTGCTGATTGTCCGCGAGTCCGTCTGATGCCATACGTAGGATTCGACGAATCCTAAATCAGCTCTCACCCGAGGCTCCTCCAATACCCAAGGGGCAGCTATTATCGCTCGACGGGATTCAGTCCATCCGAATGGGTACCACGGTCGCTACGAATGCTCTATTGGAGAGACGAGGAGAGAAATGCGCTTTGATCACTAGCAAGGGCTGGAAGGACATCCTCCTTATTGGCATGCAAGGTAGGCTGATTCTTCAGCAGAGATGCTTCCGCTAGACGACATGACTGCATAGCGCGTCCTGATATCTTCGATCTGAGCGTCCGGAAATTGGCCTTCTTGTACGATCAAGTCGTTGAGGTGGGTTTTGATGGGTACCTTCCTTTTACACCGCTCACAATCGTTCACGTTCTTCACAGGTGAATGAGCGTATAACTCCCATCCAATCCATCGCTTCTCCGATAGATCTGGACCTATCCGATCCTTCGGTCATCACCGAGACTACGACCGGCGAGGCAATTCGCGTTCTTCGGAAACCCGACCCTGCCGAGGTGAAGAAACAACTCGAGAAGCTCTGGGCACAAGGCATCAAGAGTATCGCCATCGCTTTCGTGCACAGTTACCTGTGGGGTGAGCATGAACAGATGGTTGGGAGAATCGCTACAGAGATCGGTTTTACCGTCAGCGAGAGCAGTAGATTGCAGCCGATGGTGAGCGTCTGCCCTCCCGCATCTTGCAACAACCGAGGGCTGATGATCTCCACAGATCAAACTGGTCTCCAGGGCAAACTCAGCGACTGCCGACGCCTACCTTACCCCAGTGACGCGACGCTATATCGAGTCTTTCGGTTCTGGCTTCGAAGGCGGCATTTCAGCCTTTGGAAACAAGTTGCTGTTCATGCAGTCGGACGGCGGGTTGTGTACGTGGGACAACTTTTCCGGTCTGCGAGCCATATTGAGTGGGCCGGCGGGTGGTGTGGTGGGGTACTCCCAGACCTGCTATGATGGAGAAGCTGGGAGACCGCTCATCGCTGTAGATATGGGAGGTGGGACAACTTCTTCACCCTATGTGCGAAACTAATGTGAATGTGGTCGTTAGGTACCAGTACAGACGTCTCTCGATACGCTGGAAAGCTGGAGCACGTCTTCGAGACGACAACTGCCGAAGGTACATCTTCGATCTGCATGAGTTCCACCACCTGACTAAGTGTTGATCTGCAGTGATCATCCAGGCTCCGCAGCTGGATATCAATACTGTTGCTGCGGGGGGCGGAAGTCGACTGTTTTACAAGCATGGGATGTTTGTCGTTGGTCCAGAGGTAGGGTTTCTGGTGCCAACCCAATTTGAGTGCTTACCCCGCGAAAGTCTGCAACGGCGCATCCAGGTCCGGCCTGTTACAGGAAAGGGGGACCGCTAGCTGTTACGGACGCCAATCTGATTCTTGGTCGCCTTCTGCCAGAGCATTTGTAGGTCTCCGGATTTGCTCGACCAGGGCTGCATACTGAACTGCTCCAGCCCAAACATCTTCGGTCCAGACGAGAATGAGCCATTGGATATCCAAGCCAGTAGAACGCTCTTTAGAACGCTGACCGACGAGGTCAACGAAGGCAAACCAGAAAAACTCAGCTTGGAGCAAGTTGCCGCTGGGTTCCTGAGAGTTGCCAATGAGACCATGTGTCGACCCATCCGGACGTGAGCCCGTCAGCTTCTGTCATCATGACTCCCTGCTGAGAGGAGCAGTTTGACCGAAGCTCGAGGCTACGAGAGTGCCTCTCATAATCTGGTCATGTTTGGGGGGGCAGGAGGTCAACATGGTTGCAGTATCGCCACAACCCTCGGCATCAAACGAATCATCATCCCTCGACTGTCTTCGCTCCTGTCCGCACACGGAATGGCATTGGCCGACGTCGTACGCGAAGCGACGGAACCTGCGGCCTTCACTGTTTCCAACAACCAGGACACGGATTCCATCAACAAGCGGATGGCGGCACTGGTTGAAAAAGCCGAAGCGGACCTGCGGAGCCAGGGTTTCGATGACCATCGAATCGAAAGCGAGAAATACCTGAACTGTCGATACCACGGATCGTCTACCCAACTAATGATCGAGCGGCCGGATGACGGGGACTATGAAAAGGCGTTCTTCAATGAACATAAACAGCAGTTCGGGTTCAACTTGGCCGAAAGAGATATACTGGTGGACGATATCCGAGTTCGAGCGATCGGAAAGAGCATTGGCAAGGGAACGAGCAGTCCATACAAGGATTTCAACGAGGCAGATCTGCGGGAATACAAGGGCGAGTGTGACAGCAAGAAAATCTACTTTGACATCGCTGGCTGGATGGAGAGTCGTGTCGTTCCTCTGAAGGACTTGGAAGATGGGGAACAAGTGAAGGTGTGTCTCGAGGCGAGAGGAAGCCATCAGCTGACTATATGTTAGGGTCCGGCGATCATCTTTGACAATACCCAAACTATTCTCGTTGAGCCCACGCATTTGGTATGTTGTCTTCGGATCCATCAGAGGTAGGTCGAGCTGACCTATTTCGAAAGGCAACTTCACTGCCGGAACACGTCGTGATCGATCTAGTAGAGGAAAAGCTCATTGAACACAAGGTCGATCTGAACGACTACGACCATGTAGACCCGGTCCAACTGTCAGTTTACGGCCATCGGCTCATGGGAATCGCGGAACAGGTACGTAAGCCTGGAAAGCTGTCCAAGAAAGCATTAAGTCGATTCGGATAGATGGGCGATATTCTCCGGAAGATCTCCATCTCTATCAACATCAAAGAGAGGCTAGACTAGTGAGTCGGCGTTTCATCTTGGGCGGATCCTGATATTTCGATAGCTCTTGCGCAATCTTCGCTGCTGATGGCGGCTTGGTGGCAAATGCTCCTCACATCCCCTGTACGCGCTGTGTGTGTAACCGTTCAGGCAACATAGTGATGCCAAGACAGGTCATTTGGGAGCCATGAGTCACGCCGTTCGGCATCAAGCGAGAATACACGGTAACACCCTTGTTGAAGGGGATGTCCTCTTATCGAATCATCCGGGTGAGCAGTTGATTCCCGTATGTTGACAGTTAGCTGAAGTTGCCTAGCTGCTGGTGGATCCCATCTGCCGGATTTGACAGTAATCACACCCGCGTTCCACCAAGGAAAGATCATCTTTTGGACAGCAGCCAGAGCGGTAGGTGACCTATGCAAGTGTATTCGATAAATTCGCGGACTGATCTCGCCGTAGCATCATGCTGATATTGGAGGAGTCAATACATTTACGCCTGAGCGAATATAGCTGACGCATCGTAGATCAGGGCGGGCTCTATGCCGCCGTTCTCGAAAGAGCTGTGGGAGGAAGGCGCTCAAGTCAAGTCCTTCAAACTCGTCAAAGCAGGCAGATTCGACGAGGAAGGAATCGTGAAGATTATGTTCGAAGACCCGGGCAAGTTTCCAGGATGTTCAGGTACACGGACTCTCAGCGATGTAGGTTGCGAATCCGTGCGACATCTTCAGCGCTGACAGTCCTTGGCAGAACATCTCGGACCTCCATGCCCAAGTCGCAGCCTGTCATCGGGGTGCGATCCTGATCCAGAACCTGGTCGAGGAGCAATCACTCGAGGTGGTCCAGTTTTACATGCACGCTATCATGAATACTGCCGAAAAGGCAGTACGGGATCTCCTCCGGCATGTCAACAAGAAATTTGGGGGTAAACCTCTCGAGGCGGTGGATTGGCTGGACGATGGGACTGCGCTCGTGCTTAAGATCGATATCGATGAACAAGACGGATCGGCCGTCTTTGATTTCACGGGGACGAGTGGCCAGGTGTATGTCGGATCCTGTGAGTAGGCATCGAAGTTGGCTGATGAGAGGAATAGGTACGGGAATCTGAATACCCCTACTGCGATTTTGTACTCGGCAATCATCTACGTCCTAAGATCTTTGATCGTTTCTGATCTTCCCCTCAACCAGGTCGGTCACTCTCATTTGTCCATGGAGCAAAGTCATTGATACCCAAGAACAGGGATGTCTGACTCCGATCAAGGTCATTGTCCCGCCTGAATCGCTCCTGGCTCCTGGCGACGACGTGGCGGTCTGTGCTGGGAACGTCGAGTCATCGCAAAGAGTAACGGACGTCATCCTCAAGGCATTCCAGGCATGCGCGGCGTCTCAAGGTGGTTGTAATAAGTGAGTCTGGCTTCCACCGGTGTGCAGAGCTAACAACGATGGTAGTCTGACTTTCGGATGTGGTCCTACCGAGATCAATGGAAAGCAAGTTGGCGGATTTGGCTACTACGAGACTATTGCGTGAGCCGTGACAAAGGGAATGTGGCACAGCCGTTGACCTTGTGCTGTAGTGGAGGCGCTGGGGCTGGACCTGACTGGGACGGCCAGAGCTGTGTTCATGTCCATATGACGAACGTAGGTTTCATGACCATTGTTCTTCCGTCTTGGAGGACGAGGCTGACCCACAGCAAATCATCCAGACGGCGATTGGCGACGTGGAGATGATAGAGCGGATATATCCCGTGATCATCCACCAATTCTCCCGCCGACCTGGTAGTCAGCGCCCTTTCTCTCCCCGATGAATATGTGGCGCGGCTGACATGTCTCAGCGGGTGGAGACGGTCGTCATCGTGGAGGCGACGGATGTATCCGCGAGATTGAGTTTACACGAGATCTCGACGTGGCCATTCTGTCGCAGCGCCGAGTGATCCCTCCGTATGGGATGGCGGGCGGCGAACCTGGCGTGGTAGGTGCAAACCAGTGGCACCGGTACAAGGCGGGCAAGGACAAGGTATCCATCATCAACCTCGGCGGGTCGAACCAGTGCCGTATGTCCGCTGGGGACCGCATCGTGATCAGTGAGTCTGGGTGCTTCTAGATCAAATCAGGAGATTGAAGGGTCGACCCATCAGATACACCGGGTGGTGGCGGGTATGGGGTTGCCGGGACAAAGGATGACCGTCTGGACGAGGAGGTGTACAAGAGATCAGTAGTCCCGCCTGTAAGGGCTGCGGGGTCGCTGATGGCGTTCAAGGCGGCCCAAATGAGCTCTTAAGGAGAGAGCGATGGTGTACCGCCATTTCAGCGGGGAATGTAGCTACAGTTGTAGATGTCTGGCCCGGTATGCTAGTACAGCGAAAGATTGACATCCTATTCATGCATCGTTGGAAGTGACGAGCGAGTACGCCAAGGTGGAGATCAGGTCAGATCCTAGCCCTACCGCGCCAATCCAACATCTGGACGACACCTTGGGCCATCCCGTTTCCCATGGGTTTCGTGTGTTTGCCTCTCTCCGGGCCGCCGAGCGGGAAGTGTGCGCGATACTAGTCGGAGTGCCATCGCAGCAGGAGATACCGGTAAGCGGCTATGCCAATTCTCCACTGTTGCCTCCTGCAAACGAGGGCAGGCGGGTCCCATACAATACATAGATCAAATAAGAGGTCAAATCATACTAGAGTCGAAACGAAGATTCCCCTTCTGGCGGGTATGCACAATAGCCTCTTCCCTCTCCACGATAAACTCCATTGTCCCCCCACACCCTCCGTCACGCACGCTGAACTCCCTTCACTATCAACAGGCAGCCAACCTAACAACATCCGCCCGAAGACGACTCTCCTTGCTTGCTGTTTACGTCGACGCCTCGTCGATCGGCCGCCAGGCCCGGTGTGGACGTGGTCTGCGCTTCAGGTTGCGAGTCGATGAGTCGCGTCTTGATATCCCTGAAACGTAATTGCATTAGCGAAAGTGATCCCCGATGGCCGAGGGCGACACGAACCTGGCAAGCGTGAAGAAGGCCTCTTCGACTCCCTCGTTGGCCTTTGCAGACGTCTCCAAGAATCGCAGACCGAATTCGTCCGCGAGGGCTTTCCCTTGCTCGAGCGTCACGGCCCGTTTCTCGTCCCAGTCGCACTTGTTGCCGATAAGAATCTTGTTGACACCGGCTGAAGCGTGTTGCTCGATATTCGAATGCCATGTTCGGATGTCTGGATTCACAAGTGAGCTCGTGGGTATTGAGAGGGACGAGGAGCGTACTGTTGAACGACTTGTCGTCCGTGACGTCGTAGACCAACAATATACCCATTGCACCTCGGTAGTAAGCGGTCGTAATGGTACGGAATCGCTCTTGCCCGGCCGTGTCCCACTGTTTGGTTTCAAGATGTAAGATGGGTGGAGCAACAGCATGACGAGGAAAGGGTCTCACAATCTGGAGCTTGATTCGCTTTCCATCGAGTTCAATAGTTCGGATTTTACTGTGAAAAGGCTCCGGGTCAGTGAACTGATAAGGATGCTGAAGATGGCGGAACACATACAAATCGATACCAATCGTGGTAATGAAAGACGGTGTCCACGAGTCATCGCAGAATCGGAGGAGAAGACAAGATTTTCCCACACCTGTTTGTCGTGAGGAGAAGCGGGGTGATTGGATCGGTTACATGGAAGGGAGACGAAGGCAAAGATGAAACAAGGGGACATCAGCTCGGCGCACGAGGAGATGTCTGGCAGCGAGGGAGAGACTAACCGGAATCTCCGATGAGGAGGAGCTTGATCAGACTGTGGAAGACCAGTTAGCTAATCACCAACCACACCGTCCATCCACACTCCGCCAGGGAGCCTCGCGTCGACGCCAGTTGCCGAAAGATCTCTGGGAGGTTGCCCTACGCGACAGGCCATCTGGAGACAGAGATGGGACTCACAAGTCGTAATGAGGTCCTGCCATTGTGATCCCTTGAGTGCTTGGAATGGTTGTAGTGGTGTGATGATGAGGTAGCGGTTGTTGGACGGTGAGGAGGTCATGACTCGCTTCAACCCGACACTCCCAGTGGCGCAACCCCCTGGGGAGCGTGGCGGCGATAGACGTCGGGGATATACCGCATCGGTCAAGGTGGCACTCCCCTCGCGCTTGGCTTTGTGTTTTCTGTCGTTGAGGTCTCCTTATGCCTTTCTAAGCACGGTGACAGGTCGACAATACTTTACCAGCATGTCCACCTCTACGTCTCTCAAGCAAACGACTGCCACAAAGAGACCTCAAGCTCCCACTTCGCTTTCATCCCTCCTCGTCCAGGCCAACTCGCTCAACGAAATCGACCATGATCCAGAGTTGCCTCAGATCAGATTCGGTATCGATGAGATTGAGCGGATGAGCGAGGTGGTTGCGGGAAAGGGAAGAAAGGGGAAAGGAGGAATCAGAGGAGAAGGGTGAGTCCAATCTTGCTGGAGTCTTGCAACTCCTGCAGCTGGTTGCAGGCTACTTGTGTTCTCTAGAGCTCAGAAGCTGATCCATCCTGAAATCCAGCCATACTTTACTCTCGAATCTGGGCATAAACACCTCACACCTCTCGCACTCCATATCGTCTCTTCAACCACAAGCCCAGGCTTCCTCACTGTCTGCGCCTGCGTCTCGACCCTCTAGGCGGAGAAGACCTCCTCCAGCCTCTCGCCTCGAACCTCTGGGCGATCTTGGGCCGAGCTATGGTCTTTCGGATGGAGATGTCGGCGCATGGGGAAGAAACTGGCACGAGATGGTGATCCTCAGTGGTATTGAGGTCCAGCGACAAAGGGTGAGCCGTCCAGATTCTCTGCGTGGATGGGGGCTGAGATTGAGACAGACTATCAAATCCTTCCAAGCACAATTTCAATCTCGCATTCTTCAGAATTGGGAAGACGATAAATCTCGAATTCTTCAGGATGAACTAGGAGTCACGGACGACGAGCTGTCGCGACTTGCTGGAGGTGGCTCCTCAAGCGAAGGGGTCTTGGGCAAAAGTAGATTGGGAGCTAGCACTCGACGAGTGAGTTTACCGTCTATGCCGTAAACTGCATTTGACCAACCATATTCCAGTTCCCCATGGCTCAAGGAGCTAGTAAATCCGAAGGCCGAGAGGGCGGCCTCGTCATGCATAGTAAAATGATGAAGTATGAACGGGTTATCTACGTGCGTACGCTCTGTACGGCAGATAACAAACTGTGCTCATCTGGCATCGTATAGGACCTCAACCAAAAGAGGCTGAAGAAGGAGCCCTTCGAGCTTTGTCAAGCGCTAGAAGCGACCGTCAAGGGGGATGCGGTATGCCATGCTGTATTCCACAGACATGGCGTGACTGATGATTCGCTTGCTGTTGTAGAAGTACCCGCTACTGCCAACCGCGTACAACATCCTGGCTCACCTCACCCAGGAGCCCTCAATACGCGACTCGCCCGAAGCCTACGCTTCCACCTCGACCTCTAATGCCGAACCAGTCCTCGAAAGGCAGTATGCTTCAGCCTATCTTGCCAACGCGAAGGAGCATTCTGCTGTCGCGCTCAAGGGGAGACTGGTGATGGGCGGAAGACGCTTCTTGGAGCGAGAGTGAGTTCGTGACAGGAGTCCAGGAAGCGACCTCATCGGAAATCTAGCTTCGAGTCCCACATCGATCAGACCATCGCCAAACACCCCAAAGAGGCGGCTCTCGGTGGTATGCCAGGAATCACGAACAAAGTTCGAGCGTATGTAGATGTCACTCTGCGGTCTCCAGAAGTGCAGAAAACCTTCAGGCCAGAGGTGAGCCGGCTCAAATCAAGCTTATGCCTAATTGACGCCCCTCAGACGGTGGGCGGCATCTTCCTCTGGGCTCAAGTCTACTATCTTCTTCGATGCGGCTACCCGTCCGACGCCCTAGCGCTGCTTGAAGAACACCATAATCACATCGGGAAGGACGACTGGACGTTCCCAGGATGCTTCAAATCATATCTGCAATCGACTGAACGCCGGCTGCCGAGAGCACAAAAGGATCAGCTGTACAACGACTTCAACTCTCACATTCGCTCATCGACTACCGTTGACCAGTTCAAGCTTGCGCTTTACAAACTCGTCGGTCGTCTGGAATTGAACAGAAAGATCGTCAAAGTCGCCACGACGACCGAGGATTGGACTTGGGTTCAACTGATGTTGACGAGGGAGAACCGTGATGGCGAATCGCCGCAGGAGCAATATGATCTGAGGGACCTCGGGGAGATGGTGAGGAAGTTCGGAAGTGAGAAGTTCGATCAAGAGGGAACGAAGCCGTTCAACTGGTTCAACTTGCTCATCCTTACCGGCCAGTTCGAAAGAGTAAGTGGAAAGGAGATCGACGAGAGACTTTGGCTGACTAGATATGCAGGCCATCGCATACTTGTATTCGAAGAGCCAACTGAAAACGGATGCGGTACATTTCGCCATTGCCCTCCAGTACTATGGTCTCCTGAGAATCCCCGCCAACCCGGATGCGGATCTCTGTGGGTCCACTTCAGCATATGTATGTGGTCTGGCGCTGATGAGGAGTCTGCAGTGGTGGTCGAACTAAATGGCGACGCGGAGGTGTGCGCGTTGAACTTCAACCGCTTGATCCAACTTTACATCGCGCCATTCCACAAGGTTGAGCCGCAGACCGCACTGCAGTATGCCTACCTTATCTGTCTAGCCAGCGACGCCCCGAACGGCGTGGGAGAGAAGCAGAAAGGAGCGTGTTTGGAAATGGTCAGGGATATCGTATTGGCGTCAAAGAGCTGGTCCAAGTTGCTGGGTTCAGTACGGGCGGACGGCTCAAAGGAGGTCAGTCAATTTGGCTGCGATTCTGCGTGACCCAGCTGATGAGCCACAAGGTCGGAGTCATCGAGCGAGATCTAAAGCTGTTGAAATTGCAAGATTCGCAGGACTACCTCCGCGCCGTCGTGCTTTCCGCCGCGGAGCAATCGACCATGGACACTTCCCTCACTGACTCGATCGAGCTGTACCATCTGGCCGGAGCATACGACAAGGTGGTGGAAACCGTCAATCGAGCCCTCGGCCATTCGCTGGGACAGGCCTCCAATACGCCTCTAACGTCGGACTCGACGAATCTCGGTCTCTCGGGCGCCTTTGGCGGTGCCCAGGATCTGATGTCTCTGGCGAGGACCGTGTACAATGTCTACGAAAAAGATTTCGGCAAGCGGACGAGGGTGGAAAAGAGTCATTGGGAGACGCTGGAGCTGTTGTTGCAGTTGAAAATGGCGTTGCAGCAATTCAAGGAGGACCGACCCGACCTCGCGCTCGAGGTGTGTTGCGCGTCGTTGGATGACGGAAAGAAGCCGAACTGACTCCAAAACCAGACCTTCAAGAGCACCAATCTCCTTCCGCTCGACAACGATACGACGTCCATCTCGCGGCGCGCGATCCGGTTCAAGGAGATGCTGGACCAGCCGGTCATCTCGAATCTGGACGAGGTC
Source organism: Tremellales sp. Uapishka_1 (assembly GCA_035521475.1). NCBI lineage: Eukaryota > Fungi > Basidiomycota > Tremellomycetes > Tremellales > Tremellales sp. Uapishka_1. The sequence goes on along the minus strand of JASZXS010000116.1, from coordinate 15,176 downwards.
ATCGTCACGACGATGAAGTGTCTGCACGTTTTGAGCCAGCAGCTGAAGCAGTCACCTTATGGCGATCACGGGCGTATGCAGGTAAGTCGTGGTGTACACTACTATTAGCGGTAACTGATGCGCAAAGTAGCAAATCAACGCCTACAAGCACCAAGCGCAGTGCTTGATCCAGTTCGCCTCTACCCTCCGACTGCGACTCGGTCCCGACGTTTACAGACAACTGTCTTCCATGAGTGAGTACCTCTGATTTCGTTCAAGATTCCGTCTTATCAGACAACCCAGGCGCGTTCTTCTGAGTTGACCATGTCCTCTGGCGAGCTTCAAACCCAATTTACGTCCCTGGTGCTGCTTCTCAATCGTGACTCTTAGAGTCAAATTGTCCAAGAATGATGCATGTATACTCTAGTTTTACTACCACATGCCCAGTCCGCTACCCGTCAGCCTTCCAATTAGGTTCCTCCGCCACTTCGTTCAACAGGTATTTGCCTCCTCTCGTTCCTCTTTGACGAATCCTCCTGGGCGTATTTACCGATCGCGTCCCCCTCGGAGAGGTTTCTACTCGAGTCCAACTGGGCGAGATGAGTAAAAGCCGACTCCAACTTGAGCTCCTTGAGTCCGGCAGCGATCTGAGGGGGTTTCAAGTGAGCTTGTGTTTTCAGGTTCTCGTCCGAGGAAAGACTTGCATCTAGGTAGTCCTGGAAATCGACTGCTCCTTTTCGTCTATCACCCAGCGAGTCAGCAAGCACGACCGAGAGGTGGGAAGACGTTCCGACATACCCGAAATCAACTTCGGCCAGAATAGAGTCGGCGACTTCCTTGCTCTCGGTATATCCCATACCGTGCATCGCGTTCAAGAGATCCAATCTCGTGATTTTTTGGTCATTGTCCTATTTCCAAAGGACAGAGATTAGCTATATATCAGACGAGCAGCTACGGGGAGACGTACGAAATCGAATTGCTCAAACTGCTTTTTCAGGTGGGTCACCTCTTCCGGGGTAAATTGGGCTCGAGCGAACAGCGCGGCATCCTCCGATTGAGCGATGCCCAAAGGTCCTAGATTGCCTTTCGCCTTGATCACCTCCGACAAGGTCAGCTTTGTGGACTGTCAGGTTCAATCAGCGACTTGCACCAGGACAAACGGAAAGAAGATGCCACAGGACTTACCTCTGGAAGACCCATCGATTTCAGGAACTCGACCGAATCCGAAAATTCGGTTTCTTTTCGCTTTTGATCCCAGCCCAACTCGCTAGCCATGATGTCAATGATTCGCGGAAGAGCTTCCAGGGTCACTTGGACATTCAAGAAGGACAGTCGGGTTCGACGCGCAATGAAATCGGTGGCCTTCAGCGCATACTCAGATCGACAGGCATAACGAGCCTCGGCCTCGATGTAGGGGTAAAGGGGAGAAAGTCGGACGCCGTGGACGGGCCACGAGAGTCCTGTTGTCTGGTCAGCCGACATCGTAATGAAAGGGCAGTCAGCTCACCGGTGCTAGTAGCCATACTCGCCACCGTCCAGGCTCGGTCTCCGTAACTCTCACTCAAGTGCTTAGCGACCTCCGTTTCCAATCCAAACTGAAAGGGAAGTCAGCGATTAACCACAGAGGATCTAAGACGACTTGCCTGTTGGATGAGCTTGATGTACATGGTCTTCGACCAGGCATGTCCGCCGATCAGCTTGATGTGATCCGTCTGAGATCTGCCTGTCGACTTGAGACCAAACTCCTTAATAGCCGCATCGACAGTCTCTTCAGCCATGGCTCGACTGATAGATTCAAGTCAGCTACAGCACGTACTCGGCCACGGAAAAACCTCACTATGTGGTCCATTTGCCACCAGCAATGGTCAACAATCCGGCTTTCGAGGTGTTTATCATGTGGTTTCTAACCAAACTCTGGGTATCCTTCGCATCGGGATCTCTGACTAAAGGTCGCAATCCCGACCAAGCCGACAAGACATCTCCCCGACGGACCTTGACGTCTGGGGAAAGATAGTTCCGGACTTCGTCCAAGATCCACTGGATCTCCTCCTCCTTGGGTATGGGATTTTGCGAGACAGCAGAAGGCGAATCTGTCGTTCCGGCAATAACGTTGCCTTGCCAGGGGAGGAAGAAGATAACTCGACCGTCCGAGGTGGCGGGGTCGAGGAGTCCCATTGTCTTGGGGCCGTAGTAGTTCTGGGCCAGTTCGGGTCAGTCTCGCCTTCGCTCTGCGTACTGGTGAACATACGGGAAGAGTGATGTGTACACCTGAGGAAGGCGCAACAATTTCCGTCACAGTCGGTTCGTCCAATTTTCGCAGACCGTCACTGAAGGGACCCGTGGCATTGATGACACCCTGTTCCAGCATCAGCATTTACTCTATTGGAGCGCTAGGGAGCCGGCTCACTCGACATTTCACCCGCCATTCCTCGCCAGTCATCCTGTCCTTCAACGTAGCACCACAGATTCTCTCCTCTCCGCCCTTCTGGGGATCGGACATTTTATGCAGAGCGGTGACTTCGACGTGGTTGGCAACGATGGCGCCGTGCTGCACGGCCGTCATGACCAACGAGATGTTCATTCTGGAGTCGTTGTGTTGTCCTGACCTCTCGTATCAGTATGACACCGATCCATGTCTCTTGTCCAAACTCACCATCATAATAGACAACACCACCGACCAGACCTTCTGTCTTCAGCATTGGGAAGGCTTCAACAGCCTTTCCTTTGCCCATCCAGTAGGCGCCTTCCATGTTCTCCTTCCCAGCAAGCAGGTCGTACACCTTGCAACCGGCATAATAGTATGGCAACTGCCACCAAGTGTAGATTGGAAGGAGGATGCTGGGCGAACACGTGTTTAGCTGAGGGCTTCGGCGTGGAGTTTCGGAGAAGACCTACGGAAGCATGGAGGAGAGATGGGGGGCGGTTTCGAGGAAGATCTTTCGCTCTCGGAGAGCCTCTTTGACGAGCTTGTATTGCTCTACGCGGTCGTGGCGTCAGTCCGAACAAAGGCATGGATAACGGTCGACAAGTTGACTAACCGTAATCGAGCTCCATGATCGCTTTTTGTAGATATCGCACACCTCCGTGAACTAGTTTAGTGGATTTCGACGATGTTCCTTGGGGTTATGTTAGCTTGCCACTAGAAGCATGCACAACAACCGACTCACCAGAGGCAAAATCATCTCTTTCCACACACGCGACTTTCAGTCCTCTGCTCGCAGCATCCAAGGCAGTTCCGGCACCCGTCGCTCCGCCGCCGACAATCAAGAGATCAAACACATCCTCTCCTTCTGGGTCGTTTTCGTCCTTTCGCAGCACGGGTCCAGGTTCCGGTCCACCGTCCGAGGTTCGGTGGATGAAGGTTCCGGACGTCCGGAGATGCTCCAACATCTGGGCTCGCGAGGGTGGAGACCATAATGGGCCCGGACGTCTTTTGGTGACGGGTATTGAAGATTCGAGTTGTGTCGGAGATCGGTTGTAAAGATATAAGGAGGTGGTGAGAGCCAAGGTCGTCCCCGAGAGCGCTATGAGCCTCGCTCTCGGCAGGTTGAGGGATCGGCTTCGGAACATTGTTGTAGTAGATCAGATGGAACGAGATAGCAACAAGGCCTTTCTAGCCCGGTCGATGAACGTGCGTGGAACCCTTGCTTTGTGTGGAGAAGACCGGAGATTCCTTTGATGTAGAAAGGTGGTATCCCGTGGTGAGAGGAGTGTAGGGAACGAGGGGTTAAGCACCGTTGGCGACGCCCGAGGATCGGAAAATGTGGAGAAGTGGAGGCGTTAGGTGAATTACGCGAGAAGAGCTCCTCTCTCGGCCGAATGGATGGTGAATAGAATGACGTCGATGGGGGATCGTCGCTGAAAGGCGAGATGGGAATTGAGTGATCCAGAATCGTTCTGGGTGTGCTGATAGCTATTATAAGTAGTCCTAGACAAGCAATAGTATCTGAGATGAATTTTTCCTCGCGCCGTAGCGGTGAGCGGCGGCTCAAAGCTCAAGCTCAGAGACCGCCTCCGGCCCGCTCGGCCCGAATTTCGGCGCCCCGTCCAATGGTCACATCGCCAATGCGACGAGGTGGGTTGTGCGATAGCATCAGTATCAGCTGCTAACGATCCTCCCTATCAGCGTCAGAATTGCTCCTCTGTCACTGTTGGACACGGTCAAGAAAGCCGGCGTGTAACGTTTGTGGATACTTCCCGCCGCTTGTCGTATCACATGTGTTGAGTTTACTCGGTGTGGCATCACCAGAGTGTGAGGTGGACCTTTCACGTTTCGACGATGGAGCAAAACAACGCCATCCTGTGTTTTGCGTCGTCTAAGCAGCATCCCTTCCTTTCGTAGAAGCGCATCGCAGAAATGGCTGCGAAGCCATTCCACGACCTTCCTCTTGCTCAGGTGATTCTCGTCCCGACTAGTTTAGATGTCTTTATTCGATACCATGACTTAACCAAACATCATCACGCAGCCTTCCAATGGCAACAGATTTCAAGCTGACTCTCCAGGGCTGTACAAAGCAGCAGCACGCGCCTTTCAAGATTCAAAAGCTTCCACTTTCATTATTGAGTAATACTAGAAACTCGGTCGTGGCACTGATAGAGAGCCGCAGCGGCGGGGAAGACGGGCACTGTGGAGTACTTCCAAGGACTAGCTGATGATAAATCGAAGGACACAACTCGCCAAAGCGATTCGCGGGATTGCGTCTCAGATGGTGACGTCTGGGTCCAGAGCGGGAGGATCTAGCTACGTTTCCGTCGGGAATCCCTCGTGGACTCGGACCTAAGCAGAGATATGAAAGTGGCATGGAGTGGTTGCACCATTGGACAGTCATGTCCGACCAATGGCCAATTAAGTTGTATCAGGCGTCACTCTCGATAAGGAGAGACATTCAGGGAGCTCCTCTACACACGCTTTGCTCTCCCCCAACAGCTCAGCGGCCGTCTTTTCTTCGCGCAAGACAACATTCACGGGCCACGACTTTGTCATGTTCTCCGCGCATTCGTCGAAAGAAAATGGTCTCTTTCTGATATTGTCGCAGCCCGCGGCCCGGTGGCCAGTCCCCTCGAGCACCAACAGCATCTCTGATGCACGTCGGAAGTATGAAGCTCTTTTGGGGACATTTCTCATGCGCGAAACACTGAGTCGAGAATCTCCCTTCATCCCACCTCACACAGGAAGAAAACACCTTCTTGATGCCCCCTTGCTGTACTCATCAGGTAAGAGGGCTTCGGAGATCGTGTCTCCGTGTACACCATCTCAAGGCATTGTTAAAAGGAGCTCTCCTTTGACATATACCCCTGGGTCGTAGGCCTTGCTATCCTTTATCCTTGGACTGTCTTGCCCCCAAGATCCTTATGAGTACAGGGCTGGGACGGACTCTCTTCTCATTCCTCAAGACCGTACTTATTTATCCCTTATCGCGAACTCCATCACACGCCATGCCTGAAGCAAGAACATCCCAAACCTCCTCTCAGCCGTCCACTGCGCACGCCTCGAGCCGGTGAGTTTTTGAAGCCCTGCTTGCCTTACCAGCATGCCCTGACTTCAGCATACGTAGAGGCCCGCGCATCTCCGTTGACTTGCGAATGAACATTTATGACGAAACGCTTTCCGGAGCGATTGAGCGGGTCGGCCAAGATTTGTTGACCACCCCAGGACGGGAAGGATTCAAGGCAACAGTTTCAGACCTTATGCGAAGAGTGCGTAAAGCGAAGACCAACACAGGTCAATCGCAGAATTCGACTGCTCACGGTGGGAACTAAAGTCAGCACCATGGAGAAGTAGATGGAGGCATCATGAGAACGAAGCAGGTCGAGGAGTATTTGAGCAGATGCATGAGGTTTTGGAGATATTCCAACCGTAAAACTGAGATGGTAACAGAGTATTTAAGCTACAGGACGCTGGATCTGTCTCATGGCCTGAGTTTGCGCTAGCTGCGTCATGGGGTTCGACACGATATAGGAAACAAGAGGTGGGTGCCATGTGAGTCTGTTGAGAACGGAAATCGCTCGGTTGGTCTACATACTTCTCGCTCGCGAAGAAAGATCCCCTAGAGCTTTTCGGTCAACGCTCTATCCAGTCAAGCTTGCTCGAGCTTCATCCGTAAGGCCGCGCGACATGTGGAGACTCAGTTATAAAACGAATCCCCGATACGGCGAAATGGCCTCTTCCTGCTCACCGGATCGAAGAGGTTCGAAACGGTACCACCGCTTGTGCCTGTGCACCCCGCTCTAATCCGCTTTCATTACAAAATCAATGTTTAGTGAAGTGCGCCTCTATTTCCTGAGATCGAGATTATGTTTCGTGGACTGCGAAATCTCTACGCCATTATCGTTCGACTCCGGGTGGCGAAAAGGCTTCAGTGCATTAGCGTGGCGGTGAACACAAAAAGTAAGACGCACTTCTCTTCGCGGTGAACAAGTGGGCAAGCCTTCCCTCAATGATCCGCGTCCGCATCATCGAATCTCCCTTCTCTTCTGCCTCCTGCATGCGTGAGACGGGAAAGATTTCCTTTGCTCATCTGCGGGCACAGCATTGTTGGGGGAGAAAGGAGTTGTCCGTTGTCATCCGCTTATGGGTCATACATATTTAGTCGCCTGCCCTTGGTTCTCCTGCACGAAGCAGACGGGACAACACCTTTCTTTTCGCCCAGTGCACAGCATCTCTTGGGGATACATCCATGAAAAGAGGTTGTCCTTTGTCCGCGTATGTGTTACAGATCTTCCTTTGATCGATCTTTAGTGCCCATGCTGTCCTGCATGCTATATAGACTTGGGAATTTCGGACTGAATCCTTACTTGCTACATAACAATCACTTGTCCAAATCCATATCTATCACCACTGCTTACATATTACGTGACTGACGATGTCCGACGAAACTAACAATGCCTCGTGAGTATTATGACTGGCACGCTTCCCGTGTATTCTTCTCTGCCGTTTCTTTGTGAAATGGCGACATCACGAGTGATCTGAGACTTTGCAACACAGTACCACGAACGGATCCAACGCCGCAAACGGCTCCTCTGGAGTCTCGCTGACTCCGGCGGCCTCAGAACTGCTGCGACAGAAGAAGGAAGACAACAGTTTTGCTGAGATGTGAGTTCCACGAGTTCCACAAGATCTACTTGCCCGCAGACACTCAAATGATTCATTAGGCGACCAGGAGTAAAATTTAACTTGAGATGGTACGAGAGTGCACCGGAAGGCCCGGATAAGGACAATTGGACCAGACTGTTCAATGAGGTTGCTAGCCGCGGCCAACAGCAGGGAGAATGATTATTGTGGTCGATGCGGGGGCGATGAAGGATGGAGATATGCGGAGATGGCTTAGTAAGAGAGCACGAAGCGGAGATGCAGGAAATGGGGATAAAATACGTTGGGCAACTCGCCCTTTACCACGCGGGAGCTTGCCCTACTTCAATCGCTTGAGCGCATTCACGCCTTAGTGAACACTGCGTCTATCGACACTCGATTTGCCACACTGAGACTATTCAGAACCAGAAGGACCCCAGAATCAGATTGAAGTGAGCGCCCGCGGAACGAGCGATCCGCTAAGAGCTATTTGACCTGGTGCAGGCCTCCCGAACCCAAATACATAGTAGCTACATGATCTAGGCTGCATCTTCTCGATACGACACTTACAGGGGAAACTATCGACGGAAGCCTTTACGGCCCGCTGGAGGAATGGTTAGGGTGGGTGTCGCAAGTGTGTCGCAGAGCGGGACAATGTCATGCGAGAAGGTTCACGCTGATCAGAGAAGGAGCTGAAAGCGATGTGCAACTTGTGATAGGAAATGGTGGACTATGCAAAACCATCACATGGCGAAAAGGCCGTTTCCCCCCTCGCCGGATGTCGGAATTTGGCAAAGATGCCTCCGCCTGTTTACAAGTGCAGGAGGGACATGAAGTAGGAGTGGAACGCCCAGTGAAGTCAGCTTCCATCTGCTGAGACGAATATCATACCTCATGAGCTGCAATGGTCCCGACACATTGTCTTCACAGCATCATTGTCGCCCACCGGGTGGCGGAAGGCTCCGGAGCATTGACAGGAAGGCAGCACTTGCCTTCGCGCTGAACGATTGGGCAGGCTCCCTATTGACGATCCGCTGTCCCATGATATCTCACTCTTTCCTTCCTCCTCTTGCACGCACACGAAAAATTCCAGTGATCAATCTGTGAGCAAAGCATTTCCGGGGGAAACATGAAGATGAGTTGTCCTTTGTCGTTTGAGTAAATGTCACAGATCTTCCTCTCAACGATCTTTGAGCTACAGGCTATGAAGGCAGACAAGGCCGGACTGGATCCTTACTTCTCTACATATGGAGCTCACCATTCTCTATCTATCACTACTGCTCACGTAAACGTCATTACATGGACCGACCGAGGTACCAGGACCTGGTGAGTACTGTGGCCTGTTACTTCCCTTTAACTCTGCTTCCCCTCTTCCCGGCGGAAAGGTGTAGAGGGAATTTCGAGATCGCTTCAGACAGCCTGCTTGGATCGCGAATGCGCTGCGATTCTACAAAGCAGCACCGCAAGCAGATCCGCAACCACCTCGGGCGGCTCTAGCGTCCAGCTAACAAAGGGAGAGTCACAGATAATAACGATCATCCAAGAGGGCCGTATTTGGTTGTGAACTCTGAGAGACCAGTCCCCACGGCAATGTCCCTCAGGCACATGCATCTTCAGCAAGAACCTGAACACTGGCGTAAAGGGGACGTTTTCTCAAAGTCATTGACTTCTCCCAACCAATGAGGGAAAGGCTACCTCGAGACTTTTACTCCATACGTCTCGATGAGGCCGCTGAACCACGTGAGACAGGGGAAACGATGATCAGGATGGATATGAGAGCCGGGAGGAATGAGTGCAGCAGCGATGAGCGAGTACCGGAAAGACGAATGCGGCTGCAGAATAGCTGGATGAGTATCCTACCCGAAGACGCAGCGCTCGGTGGCAAAAGCTCTCTTCAGCAATTCGCTGCCCCCACGAGGGGTATCAAATTCCCTTTGTTCACTGGCTTGAGCCCAATCATACCCAATAGTTTCGACCTTGTACCAGTAGTAGTGCGCTTCTATCGGCACTTGGCTTGCTATTCTGGAAGTGTCCCCGGGATCAAGCAACCCAACTCAATATCCGGTCGTGCCCCGGTCGTGCTGACCTGAAACTCCTCACCCTGAGATGTGATAACTCGCGTGGAAGGAGGCATTCAACCGCTTAGACTGACAGATGCACGCCTTCAAACGAGAGCACAGAACACGTACAAGCAATCCAGGCGCAGTATTGATGGTCTGAATGTGACAAGCGGGAGTAATATAAGAGCAATACTTGATAGGGGAAATCATTGGCCGGAGTATTTATCTACTCTTTGCCGGAGGAATTCCAGGAGGGTTGTCGTAAGTGCGTGACGTTGTCCTGCGAGAAGGTTCACCCTGGTGGACGAAGGAGTCGGAAGCGATATTCCACTTGCTAGTATCTGAAGTGATACACAATGGACAACGATCAGATGCCTTCTGCAACACCTTCACCATCCAACGGAGAAATACGCCTCATCCGGGGGCTGTCGTCGTCTGGCACGGTCTCCCCTGCCGCAGTGTTCTCCTCCGAAATTTCCCTGGGACCTCTCGACCATGCGCTATTTTCGGGGTGGAATGCGTCCCATCACTCCTTCTATTCAACTATTCGTCTCCTCTCCGAACGTCGACAACTAGGACCCAATATACAAAGGGGCGAGGACCGACCCACACGATTTCCACGCCCCTAGAGCGTCATAGCGTCCTTCTAGTGTCGTAGTGACTACGCTTGGCCACACGTTTCCTTTTCGCAACCCCTTTCTGTCAATCGACCACGAAAGCAGTATGAGGTTGCTACCGGGACTGCTCGTCTCCTCCGCCCTTGCGCTTCCCGCCTTGGCCAACACCGTCACCTCCTATGCGAACCTCTTCTTCCTCCCCTCGGACGTCATCAACAACACCTGGTTTCAGAAGTCCTACTGGTCCCATGATCTGATGGCAAATTGGGGAGAACAGATCATGGAGACGGGTCCTTGGTGTGCGTGTATCCTCCAGTCGTTGCCCCGAAGGCATGTTGATCTGTACTGTCAATATTAGCGGTTGTGAATAAGACTATCCTGTCCAAGTCGGCGGATATTCAGTACGTTTCCCCCCTCTTGTTTGGTCTTGCCGAAGGCTCAGTATCGTCGCAGTGACTACCTGAGCTATGCAGTGTACTACTGGCCCGACTGCTCGAACGTTGGCAACACGACCGCTCTGACGGATCAGCAAAGTGCGTTCTCAAGCAGGAGATAGGGTCCGTATAGCTGATTCTTGGAACCCGCAGTCTATGACGAATGCACTTACAAGCAGCGCGATGGGCAGTTCAATCCCGATATCCAGATGGTACCCGACGACACGCAATACGCCAACCTTTCCGACTCGGTCTATCTCTCGGCCCTTTCATACGCAGCCACTAGCTCGCCCGTCTACTCGACCCATATCAATACCGCCATCAGGACGTGGTTCGTCGACGATACCACGCGGATGAATCCGAATCTCGAATACGCCCAGGTCATTCGAGGACCGGGAAACCAGACGGGAAAGCATACGGGCGTTCTCGACGGCAAGGGACTCACCAAGATCGTGGCTGGAGTGATGCTCTTGCGCGAGATAAACCCCGCCGAATGGGAAGATGATGTGGACGCTGGGTTCGTGAGCTGGGTGACGGATCAGGTGACGTGGCTGGAGACGAACGAGGTCGCGTTGGCCGAGAGAGCGGCGCTCAAGTGAGTTTCGCGGTCCAGATTGTAATTCCCGACCCTCTTTGCTGATCAGGTGGTTCTGATTTCCCAGCAACCACGGCACATTCTACTACAACCAGCTGGTCTCGCTCTATCATTTCCTCAACGAAACCGACAAGGCAGTCGCGGCTTTGAACGAGTTCTACTCGACCAACTTCCCCGGGCAGATCTCGGCCGACGGCGACCAGCCTCTCGAGACTATCCGTACGCGACCCTTCCACTACAGGTCGTACAACCTGAACGCACTCGTCGTCAACGCCCAGCTGGGCGATGCCGTCGGGCTCTCTCCCCCGGGCTGGAACCGAACGACGTCGAACGGAACGACCTTGATGGACGCTTTGACGTTTGCGATAGCCCAGAACGCTTCCGACACGGGGGAAGAAACGGCCTCGAAACAGCTCAACCCGATCATTGCGGCAGTCGTGTCGAAGTTTGGCGATCCGACCGGAAACCTCACGGCGTATATCAAGGCGACGGATCCCGTGTACCCGAAACAACCGTACTTTGCGCTCAGTAGCGGTCTGAGCGATTCCGGCATTCGACAGGGACTGATACGCACCACCTACGCACCCGTAGCGCAGGCGACCCAGAGTATTGGAAAGCGAAAAGCAAAGGCCACCGTCGGTCGGGTTGTCGCGGGAGGGAACAAGTCGACCAGCGCGGCGCTGGGCAAAAGCGAGGGAACCGGGGTCATCAAGCTGGTTTCAGGGGGACTGGGCATCGGGATCGTGTCGTGGCTGGGGATGTGAACAGGACATTGCGAGTCGAGATGTGCATAGAGGTTTAGAAAGGTAGATGTGTATATTACGCCGAGCGCTGTATTTAGGTCAATAGATAATAACTGCATGCAAATACCAGACAGGGACCCATCTATTTGACTGATGACGCATCTCCAACTGACCTTGACGGATTGCATGCCATTGGTTCGGCATGTAATCAGAGCGAATGGATTCGCGTCATGCAATGTGTACATCGAGACTACAACTGAGATGTGCGCTTCTAAGATGCTATGATCCGTCTATGCTAATATAACAACCATTCACTCGATTTCTCTTCTTTTCTTCTAGGCTTCGGACGGTCTATCCCGTCCATCTATTCTGGTCCCACCCATAGCTGTTCACCTGATACTCCTCATCCTCCTGCTGATCGTAGTGGTAATTGTAACTCGGATTCCACCCTTGTCGCGGACTGTCCTTCTCCCGCTCCTCCATCCCACAATCGTTCTCGACCTCGTATTGCTCTCCGTCCTCGTCCATAGCTTCCGACACCACATCCTCGTCCGTCATCTCCTCGTCCTCCGCCGGTGGGTGATACAGCTGTTGTTGCGTTGGCGTTGATGCAAACGTCGGCGATGATCGCTTTGTGAATCCCCACGGGTCGCTCTCTTCGTGCGGATTCCTCCAGAGAGGTGCGAACGCGTCCGACTCGAAGCCGTTGGTGGATGGCGAGGGATGGGCCTCGAAGACTGAGACGGTGACCTCGTCAATGGGCGCGACGTCTTGAGAGGGTAGGGCCTGGGATGAAGGTGGTTGCCCGAGCGGTACGTAGGGTTTACGGGTCGACGATGACGAGCGGCTCGTCATCGGACGGTACGACTGAGAGGGGGAAAGAGAGAGTGAGGGGACGAAGAGAGTCTGAGCGAGATGGGCCTAGTGTAGATCCTTGTTAGTCCGGAAAATGACCTCGGATGGGGTATACCAGTCGGAAAAACTTGTGAGCCCGACTTACGTGGAGTGCTTTGAGGTCATAGCCGTCCTGCGAGACATGCATCGAGGACGAGATGGTGGCCATGAGATCTTCCATGGAGGTCATGCTGCTGCAGGTGTGTTTGTATGAATGAAGACAAGCGAGGGGGGGAAGGTTGAGAGACAAGGTACAGGTAATTATAAAAGGGGGAAAGCGGGCGGAAGATGACGGGCCGAGAAGCGATCGATTGATCCGGGCCCGTGTTAAGCGCGCTCGTTACGTGGCCGGGGGGATCCGGACCCCTAGGGGAATGCCATCGCTGCCGCCGGAGGTGAACAGGGATCTTGGCTGCGAGTCCAAGCGAGGCAACGCAATGCAGGACCAATCTCTGCATCCTACGCCGTATGGACTTCCAAGGGCTCGACGAACCTCATCTTCGGCTCACCCTTTACCCCACCAGCGTCCGTTTTCCCCCTCCCCGGGGACGAGTGGGGAATGCAATAAGGTTGCGGCTAGTGCAACCCTCTTTCGCGTTGCCCCACACTGTGCCGCCAGCCGCCTACAGCCTAACCCCTGACTCTCACCCTAAGACGTCAGGATCTCTGCCCCGTCCTCTGTGATCAGGATCTGGTGCTCAGCCTGGGCCGCTCTACCACCGCTCTGGCATAACCGAATCAATTTCGCCATATCGCACTCAATAACGAGCGCTTACTTCCGTCGAGACCGTCCAGCCATCATCCCATAGCACGCCTTTCGACTGGTACCCCTGAACCAGGATCGGCTCGACGGTAAAGCAATCACCCGGTTTCATGATTCCCTTTTCGGAATTACCTGGCCACATCAACATCAATTATCGCTCCGGGAGAGACAGAGACTTGCGGTGATGCAGAATCCAAGGTTCCTGATGAAACCTTGTGCCGATACCGTGTCCCGAGAACTGGGTGTTGATGGAGAACCCATGGCGATGGGCAAACTGCCTATCAGTGAGCAGGCCCCATCTGTCAGCCCAGACAAGCAGCAGGCAAAGTGGTTCTCACTCAATCACGGTCCCTATCTCGCTATACCTCTGCCCGGGTCTGCACGCCCTGATCCCCAGATCCAGCGCTTCTTCCGTCGCCTCGACCAGCTCCTTCCCAGCCTTGTCGACCTCGGAGAGACAAAACGTGCGCGAGGTGTCGCCGTGGTAGCCAGAATGGAAGATGGTGAGGTCCACATTGATCAGGTCGTCGGGTAGCAATAGACGGCTGGGACATTGTTCGTAAGAGGAACAGCCTGAGGAGTTCGGACACTGTTCGCCGGACTTACTCGTCTGGAATACCATCTGAGATTGGATCAGACGTCAGCGCAAACCACCCAGCCAACGTAGACGAAAAGCGTACGGGCAATCACGTTGTTCACCGACGTGGTACAGCTCTTTGGGAAGTGGGAATAACCCAGAGGAGAGGGATAAGCCCCCTTCTCGAGAATCATCTCGTGCACCGCACGGTCGATATCTGCCGTCGTCACTCCAGGCTAGTGCACAAGTTAAACGACCTTACCCTCCCGTCATAAAACCAGGACTCGCATACCTTGATCATCTTCCCCAGCTCGCTGAGTATATCCGCCGCGAGCCTTGCCGCCTTGCGCACGCTCGTTTCTTCCACCGTCCCAAGAGCGATCCCGCTCTCCTCGGGCACGTCCTGCGAGTTCGCTTCCGAGGTTCCATGATACCCTAGGGGAACATAGTACGGCCGTCGAATGTGCTCTGGCACGAACAGCGGTTCCGGGTAGGTGGTCATCGCGGACCCGGCGTCCAGGACCGCATAGGCGCCGAACTTGGAGGGTCCGCGAGAGGAATGATAGCCCCTACCCAGGCGGAGACGTTGCAGCATGCGTGTTAATTCGTGGGAGGAATCTCAAATACCAGATCCACCTCCACTTTCGTATTCCCGAAAGATTTGTTGATCCAGATAAATCATACCGGCGCATCATCCCAGGCATCGCTCGGAGTCACTTGCTCCCCAACAGCATCTCGACAGAACTCATACCGCCCCTCGTTGATTCTGGCTGACCAGGGATGCCAGCGAGGATATGAGAGAAGCCTCCTCGCCACCGCCGCTGCCCTCCTGCTCGTCCGGAGAAACGATAGAGATTCCCTCCACCGGTATGTCTGCTCCGGTGTCCCTTCCATCTCCCTTTATGGCCGCTCAGACACGAGCTCTCCAGGACTCGAGTTCTTCAACTACCGCCGCTCGCTCTTTCTCGCCTCTCGAGATCCGCCCATACCCTCCCCCTCCTTGCCCTTCCCGTGCACCTACCGCGTATCCCGTACGCTACCCCTACCGCTTCCGGATGTCCCCTACAACCCGGCCTCGACGTCCTCCGTCGGTCGGCTGGAGCATCTACTCTCCCAGCCAGGCGCCGAGGAGAGCAATGATAGCTGGAAAGCTGGCGTCGAGGGTGTGTCCAAGAACCTCAACGGGGGCAAGAGGTTGGCCAAGCGGTTGAGGCTCGGTCTCGTGGTCTGTCATGGTGTTGTACCAGGCAATGGAGAAAGCTGACATGGTGGTATGTGTCATTGGCAGATCAAGATCCTCAGAGCGGGTACGTCTAGCGGGATGTAGTCCCAGATTGAGATCCAGACTGACGGACACCACTCCGTAGGATGGCTGAGAGATGGAACCTGGCCCATCGATCCTTCCACCTCTAAAGCTGCGGTCCCGCCCCCGGACTCACCGACAG